>CAJHNH020003115.1:72500-82468 GCA_905116865.2 Candidula unifasciata | reverse complement strand
CTATCACTAACTAAAACTGCCGCTACTGCGCTGTTTACTACTAATTACACTACTACTACTTCTATTATAATACTAAAACGCGCTACTGGCTGCTTTTTCTACTACTACTAACTACTTACTACTACTACTACTAATACTACCTAGCTGCTCTGCTGCTGTTGCTGCTCTACTACTACTACTACACATTATACTACATTATATAATAATATACTATTACTACCCCTACTACTACTACTACTACTAATACCATACTACTACTAAAACTAATACTACTAACGACTATGCGTTTTGCTGCAAAACTACTACTACTAACTACTACATACTACTACTAATACATATTCTACATACTTTTATACCTGCCGTGCTGCTGCGTTTACTTATTTACTATCCCTTTACAAACTACTATTATACTAACTATTACTACTACTACTGCTGCTGCCTGTGCGCTGCTGCTCAAAATACTAGTTACTATACTACTCTACTACATATACTACTTACTAACTATTTTCTGCTGCTCTGCTGCTACTATATACATTACTACTACAAAATTTTACTACTAATACCAATATTAAAAACTTTTTTAAATTTTTACTACGACACTGTGCTGCTATTTTACTTACCTACTATAATACTTACTACACTCTACTACTACTACAATACTTTCTACTTCATCACTACTTTTATCCCCTGCCGCGTGCTGCTGCGGACACTACTACTTCTATAACTACTACAAAAAAAACTGCCGATGCTGTTTGTTTCTTTTCTACTACTCTAAAAAATACTATACTACACTACTACTACTAATACTACACTATCCCACTAATATTTACTAAAATATAAAAATAGCAGTCTGCTAGCACCTTTGATTGCTGTCAGGCCTTTCTGGCTTCTAAGTGTGATGACCCTACATATTTTTATAGGGGAAAAAGCATCTGTAAAAACGTCGGCCCAGGTTTTTTTTGGGTCCATTCCTCAAGTCCCCCCCCAACCGATCCTGCTTAAGATTGCCGTTGAAAAATGCGGGCTCGGCACGGGATACTAATTGACGCAGTTTTATTTATACTTTGGAAACATAAAAAACGCTTGCTTTTTTTGGCTGTAATTTTCCCCGGGCATCAAAAAGCGATAAACACCCGGTGCCCCACAAAGAGGTCCCAGAAACCCCTCAGTTTTATGGCCACATTTGTGGCCCGATAGATTCAAGCGGCGGTAAAAAGCCGGGGGACGACCAAAAATTGTAAAATAAAACGACCACCAAAAAAAAACAGATTATAAAATAAAATTTTTACCAGAATTGTGAAACCAAATTAGGATCTGTCAAGTCTAAAATTAGGTAAAAAAAAAAAAAAACATTGTAGGGGTGGAATTTTTTGAGAAAAAACTGAAAAAATATTTGAAAAAACCAAGTGAGAAAAAAAATACAATGGGATCAAAAATTTTCCCCAAAATTTTTTGGAGGATAAAATGGGGTTAATCTCGTTTGAATGCAAACCCCCCCAACTTTAACCTAAAAAAAAAAAAAAACTATATTTATGTGAAGATGAGATGATTTTATGGAAGTAAAAACGTTCATTCGAGTGAAAATAGCCAGTGGGGAGCCTCGAGCTATGGTGCAAAAAAGTTCATTTCCCAAGTCGCAGAGCGTAGCAGATGTTTTTTGGATGAAAGATGATTATGAGATGAATAAAAACATAAAGTTTCTTTTTTCACCTGATTCCCCTAGGGACATCCTCACAGAACGGGTGTCTCGTTTTTAAGATAGGGTCAAAGTTCGGGTCCAAGAAAAGGGAAAAAAAAAAACACTTGTGATTTTTGTCAAAAGGTTGTAAGGTGGGTATTTAACGATATCTCCACATTTTCACAACCCCCCTGTTTTTTAGGTCAACGCCACGTAAGTTGGGGTTGGACTAATTACGGTGGGCGAGGTTATGGGTGTTGCAGTCTGTTGTTGTCTGGCATTTTCGGGGGTTTTTTCCCGAGAAAGAGACGGGGCCTGGACATAGGTTTCACACTCCCCAGGGGGGTGTTGTGTGTTAGACCCCAGTGCTAAATGTTTTAGAAGGGTAAAAGTTTTTGGCATGGTGAGAAATACAAAACGTGTGTTGGGGGCGAGTGCGGGGGAAAATCCCCGGGCCTTGTTGTGAAATTTTAATCTCTCCGGGGAACCCATTTTTTTAAATTTAGGTGGTTATTTTGGTCGTCCCAAAACAGAAGCGAGCTAGGTGTAGCGGTGTGTAAAAAGGAGAGGGGCCACGTAAAATTTGCCGTAAAGTGTTATATAAATAATAAAGGTTAGCGCATTTATTTCTCTCGTTTTCTTGGGTCGGGGGGGGGGTGGAGTTCCCTATGTTGGTATGAATAAAGGGAAAAAGGTCACAAACCCAAAAATCGTTTTTTCATAGACAGAAGAGTTCCTTCATATGTAGATTTTACAGGAACATATATTATGTCGTAGCACATAGGAGCATTCGAAAATAGCAGGTTTTTGACAAAACTGGTTTGGAATTATCAAAAGTGTAAGAGAAGCAAGTTCAAGTGCAATTTTACGACATATACAAACTGTTTTTTTAAATTCAAATATGCAAAAGTTCCTTCGTATCCTTTGCAGGAACCGAACTCTAGTCATTTTTGTTGTTGTGGTTTTTCTAGGCAAATTTTACCTTCAATAGTTTTGCCGTTGCTCTCTAAAGGGAGTTCTTCTCCTTACGACTGTCGAAACCAACGCAAGACAAATCGTTCTCATCTGGGATCGCACCACCTGCACCCCGTCATACTAAAGCGGCGTTCGCAATCCCTAAACCACTGACGCCGATATAAATTGAGGAAAGCATGAAGCCAATCGAGCGTGAGTTTTGGTTTGAACACTCCATACCCATAGGATACACACATGGGTCCTGCGTTATTCGCAGTCGATAGGGGACCTCGATTTCAAATTCATTTGGCGCTTTCGCTGCACCCTCCCACGTCCGGTGTTTGAAAAACCGTAGTCGTTTCCTGTCGGTTCACCACAGCAGTCTATGTAGATAGTAGCCGGGAGAGTTAAGGCACCCTGCTGGAAAGATTAAGGAACGTCGCTGTAGCCAGCGGAGTGTTTGTTCGGATGGTGACAACAGACCGACAGTTTTGTTATCAGCTGTCCGTACTGGGTGGCGAGAGCACTTTATGGTTTATAAGCCGTTGTGCAATGATTGCTGGTTCAGCGGGATCTCGTGACTTTACTTTTTGCCTTTACATATAGGATAATTCCTGAGAAGACACACCAGGAACAGAGAGAGAGAGAGAGAGAGATAGGAGAGAGAGGAGAGAGGGAGAGAGCGCGCACCACTATGGTGAGAAGCAAGACTGTTTGAAGATCCCTGATCCAGTCTTCTTTCTGAAGGTGACAGGACAAAGCTAACTGATCCAGAAGGGAATCCTTGTGAGAAGTATAATATGAGTGAAACAGCATCTGACCAAAATAGCCACTAGGGACACATACATAGAAAGACATTTTAATAGCGATTTTGGCTCTCACACATATATAATTTAACCACGGTCATTTGTAAAAAGACAAACGTTAGAGAAAAAAAATTCCGAAACATACATTTGTCTTGAAACTGAGTCTGTGCATACACAAAAGACATTCGCAATGTCCGCATTATTAATTAAAAAGCAGACATCCCCGTTGGCAACCAAACACCTGTAAGTAAATCAATATCATTTTCATGAACATTGGAGCTTAGGCAGGGCAAGTTTAGGACTTGAAGAGGCTTCTAAGAACCAATGAAGCCCTGACTGCGTCCTAATCTGTTTTTGATTATTTACACAAATTATCTTATCAAGCTTAACTGGACAAAAGCCATCAAAAAGTCTGCCCACAAAAATATCATAAAATTACAACAATGTTTGTGGAGAAAATGAATTACAAGAAAATTGCATTTCGTGAAAAAAAAAGGGAATTATGTTGTGGGCCCCTGCAAGACTGTAAGGTCCATATCTAAAACTTTTTTAGATGTTTTTAAACGTTAGTTTATGTCTAAATCCAGGCACTGTGTCACTGGGGCATTCTAATGCTTTATCATGCTCATAAACCAATTAGAATCAAGTGGTGATAGAATTTTACAATTTCACACCTCCTGTGCGCTTTTTTCTCGTCACGTAAACTTTGTCCTGGTGCGCCCTGTTTCTAGTGGTGCCAACTGCAGAACACCAATGTTCTAATACATAATGTTATAATAATTTTTCTCCACACCCTTTCAGTCAGCAATTAGTTATTACATATAACTCCTACCGATTCGCAAGGGCTTTAGGCTTAAAATACGTAAGCCTGAATAAAGTTAAGCAAAGACACATTTTTTGGCAGAAGTATTTTCAACGGATAATTCTGATTTTAACGTGGTTTACCATACTGATTGACGGTGGACAGAAGAGATCATTATCCATCAATCATCATCATAACCACTTTTGCCTTAAGCGCCGTAATGGAGAAATACTTTGGCTATCCAGTTGCACTTATGGCTAGCCACTCTCTATTGTCGTGCCGTGAAATGCGTAGAGGGTCTTTAATGTCGGTCGGTCCATGTTTGTCCGCTGGCCGTCCTCATTGCTCTTAGTAGGCTGATTTTGTCCTTCTAGATGGTGTAAATTATTGTGATGGTATTTGATTCTTGTCTGTCATTCTAACGAGATGGCCAAAACCCACTTGATCTGCTGTTTCTTCTCGATGAATTTAGTACAACGGTGTCGTTTTCGCACCGTACAGTTTGTCTGATAGTTTTCAATTATTTACGCGATCTGCGGATTGGCTCGTTTGAGTCGGCTGCTTTTCTCAGGCCTCTCATCTCGAAGGTCGGTAATTTTGGCGTAGAATTGGGCTTTGGAATAGTGGTCCATGTTTGGCACTGGTAGTTTAATGTTGGAATGAATATGCTGTTCATAATCTGGCTCTGTGCACTCCATAAGTTATGCTTATTATGTCTAAATTATGATTACAATAGGTGGTATAAGTGGCACTGTGCTTTTCTAACATTCTGGTTTCTATTGCTCTGTCACATGTTACACCATGTTGTGTGATCATACTTCCTAGACAGAAGAGAGCGCAGTGATATTTATATTATCTTTGAAATGATCAAGGAAACGAATGGTGATTTGGCTGGTGCTAAAAGGAGTTAACCTTCTTCTTTCTTTAATTGGCTTGGATATCGGGGCTGCAGGAACACATGCCCATTAAACCTTATAACACAGCTGCAGAGAGAGAGAGAGAGATGAGAGAGTAGGAAGCGAGAGAGAGAGAGAGAGAGAGAGAAGGACAGATTAACATCTGACTACCATATGAAAAACGAATGAAAAACATCAGACAAGCAAAAAAAATAAATTGAATGAGAAAACAAAGACACTAGAAGTCAACACAAAGCCACAGCAGAGATACAAAGCCACGGCAGAGATACAAAGCCACGGCAGAGATACAAAGCCACAGCAAAGATACAAAGCCACGGCTGAAATACAACGCCACGGTAGAGATACAAAGCCACGGCAGAGATACAAAGCCACGGCAGAGATACAAATCCGCGGCAGAGATATAAAGCCACGGCAGAGATACAAAGCCACGGCAGAGATACAAAGCCACGGCAGAGATACAAATCCGCGGCAGAGATATAAAGCCACACGGTAGAGATACACAAGCCACATCCAAGTTACAACAGCCCAACGGCTGAAATACAATGCCCACTGTAGAGATACAAATACAAAGCACGGCAGTAGATACAAAGCCACGGCAGATAGATACAAAGCCACGGCAACAGATCAAAGCGCCCTGTAGAGATACAAAGCCACGGCAGAGATACGAAAGCCACGGCACAGATACAAACGCCACGGGCATAGATAGCAAAGCCGACGGCAGAGATACAACGCCACTGGGCACAGATACAAAGCCCACGGTAGAGATTGACAAAGCCACGGCAGAGATACAATAAGCCATACGTGCACAGATACAAAGCGCACGGCAGCGATTACAAAAGGCCAACGACCGAGAGATACAAAGCCACGGCCACAGATACAAAGCCACGTGCAGAGATACGAAGCCCGGCACAGATACAAAGCCATCGGTAGAAGATACAAGAGTCACGGCAGAGATACAAAGGCCAATCGTGCAGAGATACAAAGCCCGGCAGCAGTATGGGGACGAAGCCACGGTATAGATACAAGCCACGGCGTAGAGATAACAGAAGGCAACGTCAGAGATACAAAGGCTCGGCAGACAGATACAAAGCCACGGTATAGGATACAAGCCACGGCAGAGACGACAAAGCCTCCGCAGCAGGATACAAAGCCACGCCAGAGATACAAAGCAAGACTAGAGATACAAAGCGACGTCAGCAGATACAAGCCACGGTAGAGATACAAAGCCACGGTAGATATACAAAGCCAGAACGGCAGAGATACAAAGCCACGGGCGACAGATACAAAGCCACGGATAGAGATACAAAGCTCACGGCAGAGATTACAAAGCCGACGGCAACAGATACAAAGCCACGCAGAGATACAAAAGCCACGACAGAAGATACAAAGCCAACGTCACAGATACCAAGCCACGGCAGAGATACAAAGCCGAACGGCCACAGATACAAAGCCACGGCAGAGATACAAAGCCACGGCACAGATACAAAGCGCGACGGGCAGGTAGTACAAAAGCCACGGCAAGAGGATATCAAAGCCACGGCACAGATCAAAGCCAAACGGCAGAGATGACAAAGACCACGGCAGAGATACAAAGACCAACGGCATAGGCATACAGAGCCACGGGCACAGATACAAAAGCCGACCGGCGAGAGATCAAAGGACCACGGCAGAGATAACAAAGCCACGGCAGAGATACAAAGACAAACCTCAGCTTTCTAGACGGGTCTGAGTAAAAATCAAACCATTTCTTCATTTGCACAAATGAACGTGACAGGGCATACATACCATTGCAAACAAGCTTAGTTATATTAGGTATTTGTGTTTGCTGACCCAGGTTGACGTGCTAAAAATGTATTTTATTTGCATAATTAATGTCAGTGGGAAGTAAATATGCGAGGTGGGCGTCTTAGTCACAGATCACCCACCAAATGCCGATGGGTCCATAAAAAGACCAATTTTCGCATCATATTGCTTCGAATGCGCGGTAAAGGGTTCTTAACGTTCTAACGTTACAATGGACCCCTGTTGTAGAATTCAAAGGAAGGACAGTCAGAGAACGGACTGCATGTCTTACTTTACAATCAAGAGGCTAGAATGTTAGATTTGAAGGGGTGTGGACTAAATTGTACCCAGTGGTAATCCTATACGATTTTGCTCTTATTTCACAGAAAGTGGCGAAGCCCGTCTGCTGACAGCGTCCGCCCAAGAACAGATGTGTTGTGCTCCAATGACGATCCTTGCGGCCTCTATAAAAATTTGCGCTCGAGAACCGAGCAATTGTTTATCCAGTCCATCCGCTTTTTGGGATGTCATTTTTTTTTTTTTTGGTTGAAGCCTTACTGCTAGATGTTTGCCAGAGGCTGCAGATCTTAGTCGGACCATAAGTGTGATCTAAATGGCTGAAGGCGGTGTCCGGGTCCCTCTCCAAGGGTGATCCTCACTAACCGTGGTGTCCACTGTGTATCTTCTCTTTGGGTGTTTTATGGCTTGTGTAGAATGTTCTGGTCGGGTAAAATTTCACATTACACCACAACAGTGCTGATGGTCTGTAAAAAATATGGGACGCTCTTCCCATATGCCCTATGCGCCGAAAGGCGTGAAAAGGGGATCTTAACTTAACTTAGACTGGCTACCGAGTCAATGCAGCCGTGAACTAACCCATGACTTGAGGACTGACTTGACTGACTTTTACCCCACCAGGACGATCACACAAAAGCGATTAAACACCCGATGATACAATCTTGCCCCATATTGGTGAGGATCACCGTCGAGAGGTCCCAGAAACGCGCGTTTCAGCCTTTTAGTCCATACTTTATGGCCATGCTATATTGCGGCCCCTGGCAAGAGCCAGAGTAGGGCTTCAAATAACGAAAAATTTCATCCTGAAAAGGACGGGAAGTTAAGTATTAGACTATGACTTGAGAGGGCGAGGCCGGAATACAAGAGGAAAAAAAAAAGAGGAAAGAAGCGCGGGGGGGGGGTGGTAATATCCAGACGTTATGCGGGCATAGAGGTTTGCTCCCTCCCCCCCCCCCCCCACCTGTCCCCAACCCCCACCTTGGAGCATAAATGTATGCCTGGCTTTATCCTTGTGTGTCTACATGTCTCCCTGCGTGTGCGTGGTTCGCTCCTTTGAGTATCTGCGGCTTTTTGAAGGTAGTCTGGTAGCCCTTAGAAGGCTACGATGTTTCATCTGTTTCCACTTTGTTATGTAATGTTATTAAAATAGAGTATTTGCACATTGGGAATTCCCATGCGGGCTTAGTTCTCCGATGCAGCAAGGGTCATCATCATCATCAGGTGCCTTGCCGACTGGCGTGGGCGATCATGCCTCTCCATAATCTGCGATCTCCTGCAGCATGTATCAGTTCGTGTGCCGATACACCTCCATGCCATGCAACAAGACTGTCAAGCATCTTCTCTCGTTATCTTCCTCTGTCCCTCCTTCCACAGATCTTTCCAGTGGTCACAACATGTTATATTTTCCCTCTTCTCATAACATGGCCGAAAAATGATGACTGTCTCCTTCTGATGTCTGTGATAAGTTGTCTTCGGGCTCCCGCCTCTTTCAAAACCTCTTGGTTGCTATTTTTAGCTGTCCAAGGTATTCTAAGCATTCTTCTGTAAAACCACATCTCTGAGGCCTCTAAAAATTGTTTTGCCTGCCTACCGATTGTCCAGGATTCACAGCCATATGTTAAACCTGGATGTATGTAACAAGCAAGAATTCTTTTTCTAACTCTCAATGACAAGGATATATTGCACAAGATGTTCTTCATTTTATAAAATGCAGTTTTTGCCTGTCTAATTCTGTTTCTTATTTCAGTTATGCATCTTCCATCTGATGTTATCCATGTGCCCAGATACTTAAATTTCTGTACTTGTCCTGAAATAACACCATTGACTTATATTACACATTTGGGAATAATTTGTCTCTTTGATACCACCATTACTTTGGTCTTCCCATTATTCAAACTGAGGCCCATTCTTCCACTTTCTAACACCACAATGTCTATCATTTCCTGTAATTCTTTCTGACTTGTTGCTATCAACACTGTGTCATTATCATAACGTAAATTGTTTATATTGTGCCCACCAACCACAATTCCGGGCATATCAATTAAAGATCTCATTATATATTCACTGTATATTGAAAACAAATCAGGTGAAAGTACACATCTTTGTCGTAGGCCCCTCTTTATGCTTTGAAATGTACCTAAACAGTTGTTAATTCTTATAGCTGCTGTTTGCTGTCAATAAATATTCTTTATTATTCGTAGATCTTTCCCATCAATGTTTAATTTTTCTAACAGTTTGATTACTTCTTCATGCTTCACACAGTCAAATGCTTTTGTATAGTCTATGAAGCATAAATACAAATCTGTCTTTACTTCTATAGCTCTTTCTGACAATGTCCTTAGGATGTATATGGCATTGTTTGTACTTTTTCCTTCTACAAATCCACATTGTTCATCGCTGATTTCTGGTTTAATTTTGTTTCTTATTTTTCTCATAATTATTCTCAGTAAAATCTTAGTCATGTGACTCATAAGACTTATTGTGCGATGGTCTTCACATTTTAAAGTGCCTGGTTTCTTTGGCAGAGCTATAAATATAGATTTTAAAAGGTCATTTGGAATATACCCACTATTATAAATATCATTTAAAAGTTTAGTTATTATTTCAGTTCCAAAGTTTCCCAGTGCTTCGATTTCTTCCAGTGAGATGTTGTTTGGCCCGGGTGCTTTTCCTTTCTTCATATGATGTATTGCATCCTCAACTTCTCCAGTCATTATTGGTGGACCATCATT
>CAJHNH020003115.1:50000-62500 GCA_905116865.2 Candidula unifasciata | reverse complement strand
AGATAGAGAACAGTAGTTGCCATCTTTTTCCGACGTGGCACAGTATGGCACTGAGCATTTCATATCTCTATATCTTATGCTAAATAATCGAGTATGATTCATAAAAATATTTCATACAGCTGTGCTTCTCCGAAGTCGGTGTAACTAAGTTATCAACAACAAAAAAGCCAACGTTTGTCGTTGGCGAATCTCCAAATATTCCACACGCTATTTCTGGAGTACAGAAAATTATGGTTTAGGCGTGTGCGTGTAACCAGTATTTTTTTTAGGCCATGACCGTTAGGTTCGCTAACTAAGGAGCGCGTGTGCCTGGGACTTTGAGCCCCTTGTGTGAAAAACTACGGTATGAGAGAAGGGGTGAGGTCAGCCAAAAGGGTGCTAAGCGGACCCCCAGTCCTAGAAAAACATAAAAGTTATTATTTTCTTAAAATTTGTTTACACATTTCAAGGTTTTTCAAAGATATTAATTTTTGTTACCTCTTTGCACTCTGTCATCATCAGCGTCATCATCTTCTTTTTTTTCCTCCCCCCTGCCCTCCTTTTCTTCTATGTTCGTCCTTAAAGGGCTGATGGCACATTGTGCAGTCGCTTACAGCTAGGCTGCGATATCTGAGCCTTTCGGCCGAAAACATTAGATTTCAGCAAAACCATTATTTGCTGATTTTCTTAGCTATTGAGTGGTAGTGGGTCTGTTCTCCACAACTCATTCTCCAGCCGGAACCCACACGATCATTGTTGTTACTAGTGTTATTATTACGCAATTAAACAAGGCTCAGGTCATGCGATTTCCCCCCCCCTCCCCCGACAATAGGCAGCAGCTGCCAGCCATGTCGCACCAACCCAGGCAGTTGCAATCAATGTAAACGGCACTGTTGTAGCTATTAACTCATATTGTCAGTGATATCATTTACTCAACCGCATTTTTGCCGTCTGTATCGTATGACAGTTTGACCCAGATATATCTATATAAAATGCAAGTGTCGCGAGAGTACAGGCAGTTCAGTAATGTACATAAATAAGAAGTACAATTTAAAGTCGAGATGATCGACTTCATTGCACCGGATTTTATCCCCGGTCTCTCTTCGCAGAACGGCTAGCCGACTGCCGAGAGCGTCACACAAAATGAGAACTCCTCAGCTCCGTCGACGTTCGCTAGTGGGCCTGCATAAGAACTGCACTGGTGGTCCCAACGATGCAGTAGTTAACGAACCCATTGACTTCAAGGCGCGAGGCAAACAGCTTGACCCCTTCGCTACAAACACACTCATTATGGAAATGTGAAAAAAAAGCAATGAGCTCCTTAGTGTGGCATAGCTAATACCCCCCTACCACCCAACCCACCATGTATTTTACATTGTTTCTACAACATTATCATCATCAAGTGCTTTTACAGCTGGCTCAGGCGTCCATGCATCTCCCCAGATCTCGGTCTTTTGTGTTCGGGATCAATTCCATTGACGATTTTCCTCCATGCTACTGTCTTAAGCCATACACCATCATTTCTCTTGGTCTGCCTCTGCATCTTCTACCAGTGATCTTTTTAGTCGTCACGATATTTTCCAGTTTTCCTTTCCTCATCACATGACCAAAGAACATTGTTTGTCTCCTTCTCATTGTTGTATATAATGTTCTACTTTCATTGGCCATTTCCGGGCATTCATTGTTAGTTATTATAGCAGTCCAAGGTATTTGCAGCATTCTTCTTAAGATTCACATCTTAGCTGCTTGAAACTCTATAAATTTGTTTTCTCACATTCCAAGATTCCCTGCCAAACAACAGAAAAGGGTCGACGTAACATTTCAGCACTCGTTTTCTGATTTTTAATGAAAGTGATATATTACATAGGATACTTTTCATTTTCTGAAATGCTGCTGCCTTTGCCTGGCAAATTCTGCTGGTAATTTCTGTCACACAACGTCCACCTGATGTTACGATTGTTCCCAAAAACCTGAATTATTAACTTGGTTAAGCACTTTCACTTCTATTATTATGTCCCATTTTGTAGTTATCTTCTTCTGTGATATGACCAGTTTTTCTGTTTTGCTGACATTTTAGGAGAGTCCTTTTTTTTTTTTTTTTTTTTGCACTCTATAGTACCACAATGTCCTATACTTGTAGGTTTTCTGCCTTTTCAGCTATTATTACTGTATCATCTGCAAAACGAAGACTGTTTATATTATATCCTCCAGCTAACAATCTTAATCTACCCTTGACCTCGCTCATTATTATTTGACTATAGAGAGAAAAGTGATCCGATGACAAAACACATGACCTCGCTCTTTATTATATGTCTATAGAGAGAAAAGAGATCCGATGACAAAACACATGACCTCGCTCATTATCATATGACTATAGAGAGAAAAGTGATCCGAAGACAAAACACATGACCTCGCTCTTTATTATATGACTATAGAGAGAAAAGAGATCCGATGACAAAACACATGACCTCGCTCTTTATTATATGACTATAGAGAGAAAAGTGATCCAATGACAAAACACACGACCTCGCTCATTATTATATGACTATAGAGAGAAAAGTGATCCGATGACAAAACACATGACCTCGCTCATTATTATATGTCTATATAGAGAAAAGTGATCCGATGACAAAACACATGACCTCGCTCATTATTATATGTCTATAGAGAGAAAAGAGATCCGATGACAAAACATGACCTCGCTCATTATTATATGTCTATAGAGAGAAAAGTGATCCGATGACAAAACACATGACCTCGCTCATTATTATATGTCTATAGAGAGAAAAGAGATCCGATGACAAAACACATGACCTCGCTCTTTATTATATGACTATAGAGAGAAAAGTGATCCGATGACAAAACACATGACCTCGCTCTTTATTATATTACTATGGAGAGAAAAGTGATCCGATGACAAAACACATGACCTCGCTCATTATTATATGTCTATAGAGAGAAAAGAAATCCGATGACAAAACACATGACCTCGCTCTTTATTATATGACTACGGAGAGAAAAGTGATCCGATGACAAAACACATGACCTCGCTCTTTATTATATGACTATGGAGAGAAAAGTGATCCGATGACAAAACATCCTTGCCTCAGTCTTTGCTTTATCTGTTCATAACTGCCTACTTTATTTCCCAATTTGATTGCTGCTTCTTGCTTCAGGTAAATATTTTTTTTACTATTATGAGATTTTTTCCTTTAATGTTAATATCCTCCAACAATTGTATTATATCTTCATGTTTCCCTTTATAAAATGCTTCGGTGTAATCTAAGAAGCACAAATATATTTCTTTCTGTTTCTGTCTTGCTTCAACAACAGTTTGTTTTATTGTGTCTATCGAGCAGATAATAATGAAAAAAATTATTAATAATTATGGTTGTTTTTATGGCTCAGTTAAGCAAAGCTTAAGCCTGTTGAGGTGCTCAGTAATTTTCTATAAGTTTAGGCCTTGTTAACTGCGTAGTAAGAACAACAATGATAAATGTTGATTTGATAGCATAATTACACAAGGCTTGAGTCTTTCCTAGTCTATAGACAATTATTGAGTCACAGCTCAACCTAACCCCCCCCCCCCCCAAATCCCACCTACCAACCAATCCCACCTACCCCTTCCCCCGACATGATAGCAGACACATTTCTTTCATGTATCAAGTGGTGAGGGTAATCAGTTCGCACGCGTAAGCGTAAGAAAGTAACGATTACACTGGAGAGGGTATCATGTGATATTTTAATCTTCGTCACTTTGCTGTTGAGAGACTGCGTGTGCAGCTTGCATCGAAGTACTGGTAACTGGTAGTTGTCACACGTTACCGTTTCTTCGTGAGTGGCGTAAGCATGCACCAAGCGTTCTATTAACTATGTTAATGCTCTTTAACATGCGTCACGTGCTCAGCAAGACAGAAACCGAGTGGTGCATTGGTAATAAATAGTAAGGAGTAATAATAAATAGGTCATGAATATATATTTTTTTTTGTTAAGTAAAGGGTAACCAGTGATTACAGACTCGTCATACACGCCTCGACAAGGGATGTATCCTGACAGCCTGTTCTTGTTTGGTCAAATCTGAGCAGTCGTTTCTTAACTTAAATTTTCTTTGGTGCTCTGCACTTTCAAATGTCCTTCAGCACATATTGATGGATGTATGCAAGATTTACTTTGGCGCGAAGGTTTCCAAATGACAGGTATTTTAGGAAGGTGCTTTTTCAGTTAAAAAAATGGTCACGTTCAAACACCATCTCTAAAGGGGGAGCTTTAGGTTATAATTATGACTAGGTCATGTGCGCCATATAAAATGGCTTAGCATTGGACGCCACCAAGATCCATAAAAAGGACTCCTGCAGTGTTGATGCGATCCAAGGAAATAGATCCACATACTGTCTCGATCGGCGACGAAGCCGTCTACCGGTCGTCGATGTTGATGACAGATTGTGCCAACTGGGCTGTGTAGATATAAAGACTAGCCTAGCACCATTGTGAAAAGTAACCCCGAGCTGCAGATTTGCTGCCCAACATTCCGAGCCTGCGAGGTTTAGGATGGAGTTATATTATCAGTCATTCATTGATTGGCTTTCTCTTTTTATTTGGTGACATCAATTGTGTGAAGGTGCACCTAGATATTATCTCGCTATTGTCTTTTTGAACTGCCTACTGGTCTACGACCATTCATCTCCTTTGTGTGTACAGTTTATTATCTCTCTCTCATCTCTGACAATATCTCAATATTCTGAGGTTTTTTTTTTTCTCTCAAGTTGATGTGTGTGTGTGTGTGTGTGTGTGTGTGTGTGTGTGTGTGTGTGTGTGTGTGTTTGTGTGTGTGTAACATCTCGACGCATTTTGGGACCTTTTTATGTTTACTACTTACTTTGCTTATATTATAGCTGTACATAAAGAAATAAAAGCAGACAGAATTAAACAAAAACTGGGATATACCTAAAAATCTATAAAGAACAAAGATATAGTCAGTAAAAGGAAACACAGATAGGGAAGAAATGACAGACACTAAAAACTGTGAAAGCTAAAAACTCCAGAGACTATCGGGATAAAGTGGAAATCAATTACAGTACTGACCAGACGGGAAATTGAGTTTGGAACTCAATCTCTCTGGAAGGGACAAACCATTCCAAGTGACAGCCAACAATACCAGACAAGGAATGCAAATCTGAAAATCTTGTAAGTTCACGCACCAGTAGATGAACAACCGGCGCTACATTAGTAAACAACAGACTATCGAGCTGAGACAGACTTTCTGACAGACAAGATGAGTCTAAGGAATGCAATCAGAGCAACAAGACCAAATCAAACAAATAGAGAACTGAATGAGTTGTCTGTTGATGAGTGACTGCAGTACCGTGCCGTCGACTTTCTGAGTCTCGTGCAAATTTTCGAAATGCCGCCCTTAAAATCTTCGCGCTGTCAGATCAAATATTCAAATTATATGTATGTATGTGAGTTCTAACATAACACAGACATCACACAAGCGATAAACACAAAGTGCCACCATGCGGATTAGATTCACCCATGGAGAGGTCTCGGACAACCCCGTTAAGCCATTAGGCCATATATGGGCCCTATGGGAGTCCGAAGTGGGAGGAAGGATGGGTGGGGAGGGGGGGACACAAGGACGTGAAGAGAGAAGCTGAGTGTGAATTACGATGAAAATGAAGAAAAAAAGAAAGAAAGAAAGAAAGAAAGAAAGAAAGAAAGAAAGAAAGAAAGAAAGAAAGAAAGAAAGAAAGAAAGAAAGAAAGAAAGAAAGAAAGAAAGAAAGAAAGAAAGAAAGAAAGAAAGAAAGAAAGAAAGAAAGAAAGAAAGAAAGAAAGAAAGAAAGAAAGAAAAAGGAATCAGTAAATGAATGAATGAATGAATGAATGATTGAAAGAAGGAAAGAAAGAAAGAAAGAAAAAAAAAGAATGAAAGAAAGAAAGAAAGAAAGAAAGAAAGAAAGAAAGAAAGAAAGAAAGAAAGAAAGAAAGAAAGAAAGAAAGAAAGAAAGAAAGAAAGAAAGAAAGAAAGAAAGAAAGAAAGAACCGACCAATGAGGAAGAATAGTATACTAAGAGTAAGCTGCAAAAGTGTTAATTTTTTTAAGGAAAATCAAAAACAAAAAAGTAGATATAAAAGTAGATATAAAAGTAGATATAAAAGTAGATATAAAAGTAGATATAAAAGTGATATAAAAGTAGATATAAATCGCAAAAGATGCTACAAAAACCCACAAAACATCTGAAAACAAAAATAAAACACAGACACACCCGCCCGGCCGACACACACACACACACACACACACACACACACACACACATACACAAACTCCCACACTGAGCATCACACATTGGGCGACTCTTAAACACGCTGCACATACATGCGCATACACACACACAGGCGCGTGCGCGCGCGAGCGCACATACACAAACTCATACACTGAGCATCACACATTGGGCGACTCCCAGACAGGCTGCACATACAAAAGCATGAAACCATAAGGCATTAGTCTCTTAGGCTACAAAGGTCACACTGTGGCTGGGTGACTTGCAAATCTGCCTTATGCAATCAGATGTCACCCGAGGGAAGTTGTGCATCTGTGGGCCGTTGATATCTCACTCCACACCAGTGTTTCCCAACGTGCAATCCACGCCCCAGAGGAAGAGTTTTAAAAAAGGATGAAAAGGGGGCAGGATGCAGTTTGATTGTTAAGGGGGCAGGGGGCAATTTGATTGTTAAGGGGGCAATATTTGAATGAAAATTATGAATATGTTACATCCGTGGCAGAAGCGTTTTAGAAAGTCTTAGGTGGGATGTGGCACAGAACAGGTTGGGAAACACTGCTCTACACCTTTTAGGTAAAGCGTGTGGTCTACATTGGAAATGAGCATAGTTCGCCAGTTGTCGTTGCTATTATGCACAGGTTCTCAAACTATTTTTCCCGCCCGCTTTTCGATGAAAAGTGACTCAGCGCCCCTCTTATCTGTAAATATAAACATGATAGTGTGCTGGACCGATAAGTATGGGTGGTCATGATTGGCCGTCCTACACTAATCAATGATCACGTCTATGTTCTTGTTTCGCACCATGCACGCTGATTATCTATCAAGGTATGTACCTCGTTGCTCTCTCCAGCCTCTTTCTACCAAAACGTCATATGTCACCAAGTTGATGAGGCGAATCCTTGTCTTGAAATACGCTTTCTATATGCAAACAAAAAGAACTATGCAATTGACAACTCTTTGTCGCCTTTCTGCCTTTATGTTACGACATGTATTTTTGTGTATTTTTAGTGGTGTGTATTTTTAGTGGTCCTCTTTCAAGTGCAACCTTTTAGATTGTTTCAAAAGTGACTTTGACGTTCAAAGCTCTGATACCGATGGGGCTACAAAATGTTTACAGTAGCCACACAGACACACACACACACACACACACACACACATATATATATATATATATATATATATATATATATATATATATATATATATATATATATATATATATATATATATAAGGTATCCTTTCTTATGCACCGTCAGTATGCATTACGCCGATGTGCAGTCATTTATTGCACGCCTCCCAGCTTCTGTCAGCGAAACTTTAGCATCGCTGTTTATTTACAGACTTTTAATAACAGATTGTAGAATTTTGCCGACCCATAAAAGTTACCTCCTTATACAACTCCACATGTTGCACATTGTCTAACCTAGGCCCTATGCACACACACACACACACACGCGCGCGCGCACACACGCACTTATATATATATATATATATATATATATATATATATATATATATATATATATATATATATATATATATAAGTACCCACTTGAACAAGACTAAGCCACTTGAGCCTTCTTCACATGACAAAATGAGTAAAGAGTATGTTCCCACCCTCTCCTCCTCCGCCCCCCCCCCCCCCCCCTCCCCCTCAACTCTCCGTTAGTTTATGATGCAAGTTACTAGAAATCTGGTTTGTTTTGTTTTTCTTATACAACTGTGTCGGTGTCGAAAGATGATTACTGTTACAGCCATAGTGTCGGTAATTCACTGACTTTGCCCATATAGGCTTGACCTCGGTAATACGAACATGCCTTTTTTTCGGTTGCCCTGATTCTCATACAACCTCGTTTCAGGATACTCTGCTCCTAAGTGGATGTACAACGACATGAGTAATCTAATGACACATGACTTTGCACAAAAGATATAGCAGTTGTGTTGGAAGAATGATACTTCAAGCACGGACAGTCTGAAACCTTGTATGTTTGCGGAAACAAGTTCGCTGTTAAGCACTATTAAGTACTTATTATCTTATGTTACCTTTTTTTTTTTAAATTAATTTCGAGATTAGCACTAAACTGGGTCAGATGAATTACTGTTTACTGAACTTGCCTTTTCCGTGTGGGTTCCGGGGCCCTATCATGGGGAAAGCAAGAATAGATCCACTGCCTTCCCAAAAGCATGTCGTTACTTCGTCCATAGTCGACTAATTGGGAGCTTCCTTCGAAGTCGGAGTGCGTCTGCCTGAGAGGCAAAGAAAACGGATGCACACGCAACACTTAGATTCTGGAACAGGACTGCACTGCAAAAGTGGATGAACAACCAGAACTTTCTGCCACAGTTTACATCTGGTGAACACGAAAAATAAGAACTACGTTTAAATTGTGAATGACTGCTCATCATCATCATCATCATCATCGTCGTCGCCATCAACATACCGAAACACTGCGTGTCGTCAGGTCACTAGCTGCTCTTGACCGCCTTGTCAGCCCCCTTCCACCTTTAACGGCCAGCTGCGATAGACTTCATGGTAGCATGCCCAATGCATGTCCAGTCAGTCAAGTTCTATATCAAGGTCTTTCCTGATCTGCCTCTTGTCCTCTACTGAGCCCTGCAGTATTGTTGTTGTTTTTTTTTTTGTTTTTTTTCAAGGACGTTAGATCTTATAACATGACCATACTGTTGAACTGTTCACCTTGTCACATACTTCAAAGAGGTTCAATGTGCTGCATAATTATAATTTATGATGTGGACTCACAATATTTGCCAAGGATTTTTTAGAAAGATCGCATTTCTAATGCTTGTATCGACTTTATTATTATCATTATTATTATCATTATTAATATTATTGAAACCATCAACACAATTCCCAAGATATGCAACACAAAGACGCAGTGGTTAGCCTTGTTGCCTGTGGTTACAGTAGGTTTTAATGCAAGTATTATATTTAAAAGCAGGTATTTATTACATAAATCACTAGTATTGTCTATTTTCCTTTACTGATGTGAGAGCTGGGCTCTCACTGGAAATGGAAAGGAGGATTCAGGTTTTCGAATATAAATGCTATAGACACATTTTACGAATTAATTATTTAGAACACAAAACTAATATATATGTAGAGATAAAATATACAAATCTGCGGGACATCAGGAGCCTCTCGTGGCAGTGGTGAAAGGTCACAAGTTAGTTGCATGTGGTGAGACATGATTCGATTACAAAGACTACTTCAAGGAACATTAGAGGGTAGTCGAAGAAGAGGAAGGCAAAGAAGAATCCGAAATGACAATATCAAGAATTGGGCAGCGCAAAGTTTTCATACACTGATTCACCAAGCGGAAGATAACGAAAGAAGACGGGTTTTATGTTCGGTTGTGTGTGTGTGCGTCTTATTCCATCCGTTGAGGTTTCTAGACAAATTTCGAGCTATACTTAGTGTCACTTGATAAGACTCAGACTAGGAGCATTTCGTAGATTGTTTTTTGGTTCTTTATTAATATCCTAAAACCAGATGACTCACAGGACAGTCCGACATTTTAGAGGACGGTAAGACTGGGTTTCCCTGCTTTCTATGCTTTTCACGACCCAAAAACATCTAGAACTGGCCCTAACCCCAACCCACCTACGCCCCAAGAGAGAGTGCAGACTAGGTCCCACGACTGCACGCAGCCTATCTACCACCCCCTGAAATATTAGACTGTCTCGTGACCTGTGGATTTCCCAAATTTGGGGCAGGATATCAATAAAGCACCTTGTATTTTGTCCGGGTTAATATTGTGTGCGTGGTAGTAAGCAGGTTGACATATTAGCTGCTGTCGCCCCTGTGGGGGTTAAGCTACTTTGTGATCAAGCGAACGCGATGAAAGCTCTCTGGGATCAAGCGGACATAGCAACAGAACAGAACATACTATCCATACCTTAAAAGAATCATTCAGCGGGTAAGCCGAGGTTTTGGATGAGGTTCAATGCTAAATGGAAAAACTGTTAAAAGTCAGGTTGCAGCTGATACTCTTAGCAGGTGAACTCTTCTTTGGCTACGGAGGAGGGAGACTGAATACGTGAAGGAATATCCCAAGAGCAGTGATATCAGTTATTGAAACATTCATTCACTTATATCGGCGTCTGTGACTTCGGCATTGCGAACGCGCGTCGTAATGCCGGGGTGCCGGGTTCGATCCCTGCTGTGGATGATTTGTCCTGCGCTGGTTTCGACAGTGGTTCAGAGAGCTGGCCTTTCGTGAAGCAATGTGAAACTATTAAACGTAAAATTTGCCTAGAAAACCACAACAGCCAATAATTGCTGGGGTTGGTTCTGTAACGTCCTGTAAAAGATACGCAACTAACTAACATTCACTTATTCGTACAGTATTCGAAAGTGTGTATTTATCTTTAACACACTGTCAAGCTTTTATCTTTGACGCTGTTTTTAATTATGCCTGACAAAGGTTCAGTAAACATCAGTCGTTCGTATTAACCGGATTTCATCGTTTTATCTTTTAAAAAGAATTTTTTTTGTCTTCGCCAAAATGATAAATGCGTACAGTCTTTGTTCACTTCATGTATTTATACTATCGAGGGTGTAATTCCTACCTGTATTTTTAACGCAAAAAAAAAAAAATATTTGCCGAAATGCATAAATAAAAACAAAACGACAAACTGGCATGTGTAAGCAAAGACCTCCATAGAAATAACGTCAAATAACAAATAGACAGCATACAAAGTCTGAAACGGGATAGACAAACAAAATAAGACAAACAACGCGCAAAAAGCAAGTTATGAATATGTCTATATCTGTATTCTGTAAGGAGAAACACAACAAACAGAACACAATTGCTATGGATAGCCGATGTCTGCGCATATGAAATGCGGCTTGACAGAAATCAATAATCAATGGCGAGGTTTGGTGCAACTGGGCAAAATGTGCTGACCAACAAAATGGGAGAGATTGATTGCTTGATTAAATAAATAATACCGGATCAAGGCCAGCTAGACTATTCTGGTTTCTATTTCGCCTGTTCTTTTTCAAGAACCGGCTTTGACGTCAGCGTCTGAGGTGGTAATTTAATAGGAATGTTTTTTGTTTTTCCATCAGCTGATGCATCAAATACACAGCTGAAACACGTTAGCATAAGCAGTCAAAGTGTGCCAGTGATGAGAGAAGTGTTACTACTGCTGCTGCTGTTACGTCTGGCTGTCACACTGGATACTGTAACAGTCCATTGTTACACTGAATACTGTAGCAGTCAGTTGTAACATTGAATACTGTAACAGTATACTGGTAAATTGGTTACCATAAGAGTCTGTTGTTAGACGGTTACTGTAAAAGTCTATAGCTATACTGGCGACAAAAAGAGTCCCTGTTAAAACTGGTTCCTGTAACAGTCCATTGTTACAGTGAGTACTACAAGTTGTTACATTAGCTTTTGCAAGTCACTTGTTACACTGGATTGACAGACAGACAGACAGACAGACAGACAGACAGACAGACAGACAGACAGACAGACAGACAGACAGACAGACCGACCGACCGACCCCGACCGACCGACCGACCGACCGACGACCGACCGACCGACCGACGACCGACCGACCGACCGACCGACCGACCGACCGACCCGACCGACCGACCGACCGACCGACCGACCGACCGACCGACCGACCGACCGACCGACCGACCGACCGACCGACCGACCGACCGACCGACCGACCGACGACCGACCGACCGACCGACAGACAGACAGACCGACAGACAGACCGACAGGACAGACAGACAGACAGACAGACAGACAGATAGACAGATAGATAGACAGATAGATAGATAGATAGATAGATAGATAGATAGATAGATAGATAGATAGATAGATAGATAGATAGATAGATAGATAGATAGATAGATAGATAGATAGATAGATAGATAGATAGATAGATAGATAGATAGATAGATAGATAGATAGATAGATAGATAGATAGATAGATAGATAGATAGATAGATAGATAGATAGATAGATAGATAGATAGATAGATAGATAGATAGATAGATAGATAGATAGATAGATAGATAGATAGATAGATAGATAGATAGATAGATAGATAGATAGATAGATAGATAGATAGATAGATAGATAGATAGATAGATAGATAGATAGATAGATAGATCGATATAGATAGATAGATAGATAGATAGATAGATAGATAGATATAGATAGATAGATAATGATAGATAGGATAGTCCTGTGATTAGTC
>CAJHNH020003115.1:0-47500 GCA_905116865.2 Candidula unifasciata | reverse complement strand
CGGGAGATGTGAACAAGCGTCATTGCACACAGTTATAAACCATATGTGCCCTGCCACCAGTACGGATAGCTAATAAGAAAATGTCCGCCTGTGTCGCCGTCAGCATGCAACTCCGTAGCTACAGCGACGTTCCTCCATTTACCAGAGAGTATTACTCGGTATCCATTACCTAGAGGCTGGGTGAACCCCAGGCACCGCCCGGTTTCGAACACCGGCCGTGGGCTGCAGCGAGTCGCAGCTGGATTTGAAAGCGAGTCTCCTATCGACTGCGCTAACGCGGCCCCTATGAACTCAATCCACACAAGGAGTATTTATTTGGATCCTCTCGATTTTACGTGTTTTTCTTTTAATCCGATATCCAGCCAGTACTGAATTCACCCAGATCGTTGGATACCAACAGCAATGTTTGTTGAGCGACCCGCCAGGGCCACAAACCGACAAGAGACAGTACCTTCCAAATGACAGTTATAAACGCTTAATGGCCTCTAACAACAAACAGTGCATGCTTAACTTGCACTGTTGGAAAGTTAGCCATTATATACTTGTCAACATAAAACTGGGTCTTGGTGGCGTAGTTTTCCACTGGAAAATGGGTATTGGAGTGTGTGTTTTGTTCTAATGCGGGCAACACATTTTGGAATGTCACCTAGCACATTAGGGAGACATTGAGGCCATATAGATTAGGTTTCTTAGACGAATGTTTTATCTAATGTTCGAATGTTCATTCACTAATTTCTTAGACATTAGGCTTGTGTACAGCCCTTGTGTGATTTTACGTGTTTTGAATTGTCTTTACGCAGTATCTGAAGGGAATACTGTAGTATTATGGCGAATATTTTAAAAAAAAAGTATGTTAATGTTAAAGTCGAAAAGATCGATTTCATTTCGCCAAGTGTCATGCTACATGGATTGATCTATTTCCATACAACGCGGAAAACAAACTCGCGACATTCAGAGCGTAATGAAAACTATCAGACCACTTGGCCACTGAGACACCCTCCTCCTCCTCCCAACCTCAGTCTTCCCCTTACTCCCCCCCCCCCCCCCATTTCCCACCCCGTTTAAATACGTCAAACGAGTTTCTGAGAAGGGTAGAGAATCTTGAACTGTGAAAGAAGTAAGAGGAGATTTCATCATGTGGGTTCGGGGGCGGCATTTTGGGTGGGGTTGCTGGGGGGGAAAAACAGGTGTTGGAAAAGAATAGGTTCACAGTCTACTAACAAGTATATCGAAAACATTTCTAAGAGTTTGGTGACATTGTGTTTGGCTGACAGGCGCATAAATCGCAGCCTATCTTAAAACTTCAGCACAGCGACCAACCGTACTGCGAACGTAGAAAAAGAAGAAGACGAAGAAGGTGACGTAATAGTAGTAGTTGTTGTAGTTATAGTAGTGACAGCAGCAGCAGCAGTTGTAGTAATAGTACTGATATTTTTGTGCTTCTTTGTGGTAAATGTACACGAGCTATTTTTAAAACAGTTATTAAAAAATGAAAAGTTATTAAAAGAAAATATATAGAAAATATTTTATCTCGGCAAGTGTTGACAGCATCTAAAGCAGTGGCTCTCAACTACTCTAATGCCGCCGGCCTTTAATACAGTTCCCTCATGTTGTGGCGACCCCTAGACAATTATTTTCCATCATAACTTCAATGAATATGTGTTTTCGGATAGTCTTAGGCGAACCATGAGAAAGGGCTGTTTGGACTAAAAAAAAAAAAGGGTCGCGACCAGCAGGCTGAGAACCACTGATCTAAAAACGTGTTGCCAAATCTGTCGTCCTTTGTTATGTAAACTTCTTGACGATGCGAATACAACTGGCAAAAACTGATCGTTGGAAGAACACACCCTTCACCGAATGTTTGGGTCCCTTTGTCTAAACTTAGTGCCGTTAGAACCGCCTTAACAACATTATTGGCCCCTGGGCAAACTAGTGTGCCAGGACCTCTACGACAACCGCTCACATAAAAGCTATGTTAATGGTCGACCAAAATAACACATATTTATTCTATTGTCACTTCAGCTGCGCGAGACAAATACAGATTAGATGACACAGTATGAAATTACGCACCTCTTATATGGCAAGTCACTGGACATACACAGACTAACATAGGGCCGTTATGCTCGTGGGGCTCCCTGGAAAAGTGCCAAGCGGATCCATGCGTGCAGAAGACCCTGAGTACAGTGGTATCTCAGGATACGAGTTTAGCGGGATACGTCTTTTTCAGGATATGAAGTCAGGTTCACCACCAGAATATTAGGTGAAATCCAGAAAGTGACCTGGAGAGATCAGAACTCTTGCAATATAACTGACAGCATTGCGATAACCTTTAAATAGCTTATGTCGCGTAAACATTGGCGGAATAACTTACTTCAGTCGACAAGGCACTCGATGATGATGGATTGTTGTATCATGGTCGGAAGTAACCCCGGGGATTCCGCTGCCGGAAGAAACAAAAAAGTAGTGCCGCATATTTTTCCGTCGATGAAACGAAAAACGTCATTTTGTTTTTTATTTTTGGAGGGTTGGGACGAATACAAATTATTTACATTAGCTTTAATAGGAAAATATTTCAGGATACGATTATTTATTATACTAGCACATGTTTTTATGGAACGGATTACTTTCACATCTTGAAGTTCCACTGTATTTGAATAATTTATGGCGCTCTCTGTGATACATTGTCATTGTTCAACCGTTTTGCATTACTGTCTTCTTCTTCTTCTTCTTCTTCTTCTTCTTCTTCTTCTTCTTCTTCTTCTTCTTCTTCTTGTGTTCGTTTTCTGATTTACTTTGACAGACGAGTACTTGTGATAAACTTGACTGTGGTTAGGAGTTCCCTTTTCCTTCCATACAACTTTTGAATACAGTGTTGATTCATTGGGCCAGTATTCCCTTTTTAATGGCTGTAGAAGGGAGATTCCTGCAAGACATGCTCTGTAGTTTACACACACAGCCTACACGGGCACAATGGTGAACTACTTAGACGAAGCCTGTGCATATGCTTGTAAAGTTTATTGTGTCCTGTCCTGAGGCGTAGAATGACCTCGCCTTGCCGGTCAAGTAAGTGGTGGTCATCTCTGGCCAGACTCCGTTCACTTCTGATAGACTGGGTGGCGCTGTTTTTCTTAACATATCTTACTGCATTCTCTTCCTGTTGACATGCCTTTTTCCTAGCAAGTTTATCCGCTGTTTAGTTTCCTGGTATACCACACGGGGATGGCACCTACTAGAGTACAGTACACGTTTGGGCAGCCACCTTGCTAAGTTCAGATCTTAGGTTAGGGAGTTTACCACTATTGAAGGATTTGAGCACTGATAATGCATCTGTGAATATGACCACTTGGTGGCAGTCAGAACTGGTTTTGTGTAACATTTCGGCAGCCTGCTCTAGTGCTAGAATCTCTGCTGTGTTGTTGGAACAGAATTTATTTGTGGGTGTATACTTTGTGTGGCGGTGATCGTCTGTTATGTGACAAAGATGCCACCACTCCAATTTTTGACCCCACTGGTTGCAGATCCATCTGTGTAAAGCGTGTATCCAAAGTTGTTCCTGATAGTTTTTCTGAATCATGCTAAGAGCAGCTGTTCGTTTTTTAAGGTCACTGGACTCATCTCCAGCTGTGAATCCACTGACTGAATTCATTATCAGTGTTGTGTCGCTGACTTGCTCCCAAGGTTCGGGATATAGGGTGGGTTCCAGCGGTGTTTACTCGTGGGTAAAACTGCTTTTCTAAGTCTTTTCCCCCGATGGACAAAATTTCTACGTTTAAGACGCCCCAATGGCAGTTCATCAAATCTTGCATTCATTGGATGTGACTGCATAGTATTAAACTTCTCCATCTGGATCATAGTTATAGTGTCTCGTATATAGGAACATATCTGCATAGCAGTTATTTTCTGCATCTCCAGGAAAAGTGAGTATGTCCTACTCGGCAAGTGGTGAAAAGGTGTACGTGACGGCGTCAATCTAGACCACAGAACCACACGAGTGCAATGAACTTTACATGGGAAGATCGACATGCACATGGTATGGTATATTGACACAAAATACCTCCCTTTATTTGCTTGGCATCAGATGGGTGTGTGACATAGGTTCATGTTCGGAAAAGGCAGTAAATGCTTTGGGAGGGAAAGGCGTGCGTGCTTCTGACCTGATTATCTAATTCTGTGCAGTCATAAACGAGACATAATAATACAGGAGTTATCTTCTTCTTTTTCACGATCACCGGCTGTAAATCCAGTGGAAATTTCCGGGTGTTCGTCTACCTCTTGACTTTGGTCTTGTACCAGAACCTGAGTGTTGAGTGCCTATTCGATTTACAGATGTAGCTTTTTCGTATGGAGACTATAGGTTTCTTGCCTTTAAGGAAGATGCACTCAGATTTCGAAGGAAGTTACCCCTACACCCCCCCCCCCCCGCCCTCTCCCAAATTAGTCGACTCTTACGACATGCTTCTTGGCGAGGTAGTGGGTCTACTTTTGTTGCCTTCCACCCCACCCCACCACATTGGGACCCCGGCACCCGCACGTAGAGAATAAAATCTGAAAAGTAAGATACTAAACCTCTGTGTGTTGCCAGTGTCTATAGGAAAAACATGGAATAGTAACAGTGAAAACCAGGGCTATTCGAGTGGTGGCCCACAAGCTAGAACTGGCCCTCAGAGGCCTAACAATTGGCCCACGGATTACCAGTTAATTCTATGGTATCAACGATCTTTCTACACTGGGATCGGACTTCGGCCCTTGACGAGCGCCCTTTTTTTACATTTTGGCCACTGAATAAACTTGAATTGTCCAGTTGTAAACTGCATAACTCAGATATGGTACACCTCGTCTCTTTTGGTGTAATGTCTGAATTATAGGCCCTATAAGTATTGCTGCGAATGGGATTTTTTTGTGTTTTTTTTGTGTGTGTGTGAAAAACCCAGCTTAGCTGAACAAAAACCCAAGCAATACATAGACACACACACACACACACAAACCAGATTGTTAAAATCTACAAAATTTATATTTACGAAATGAAACATTTACCACTTTTATATAAGGATATATTAAAAAAAAAAAAAACCAGGTTTCCCCCAGGCGTCAAATAAAAACCCAGATCGGGGGGGGGGGAGGGGGGCAGCATGGGTAGCCCTGCCTATAAGTGGAGGGCGGAAGCCACCGTGGGGTAGCTGCTAGACACTAGCCAGGTGAGCCGATAATGTCATGGGTTCAAGTCTTAACAGAGCCTGACTGTTTAAAAAAAATATGACCTTGGATCCCAGGTTGAGCCAGCCATAACTGAGCCCCCAGGTAAAGTCCTGGGAAGTAACTGTGGTCGGTGTCACGCTGACCACGTCACCCACAAAGTGCCGATTGGTCTATAAAATATACGTCTAGTCGTATATGGCCAATACGCCTGAGGGCGTGACAAAGGCACCTTCACTTTTACTTTTATATGTGGATGGCACACACATACACTCACAAAAACAGATTTATTATACCCTGACAAGCATGTCGTAAAAGGCCACTAATTGAGAGAATGTTCACATTTGGAGGTCTCTGCATTGAACTGGTGAAGCCGTTTGCGGCTCCGTTCCACGGACTCATCATTCATTTGTTTACGAGTGCTATGTTTACAGAGATCCCGGGGGACATCGCTGTAGCTACAGAGTTCGTACTTCCTGAATGTCTCTCGGTTAGCCGTTCTATGGAAAAAGACTGTGCCTATTGGCTTAACTGGAGGGGGCGGGGGGCGCAACGAAGCTGATCCTGTCGATTGTAACTTTGCTAAAATTGAATGTCGGGTTGAAGGCGCAGATATCCAACCTAGCTGTAAACAACAACACAAGTTGCCAACCTCTCTTTTTAGAGCAACCGCAGAAGAAATAAAATAATGAAGTTTGGACAGTTTAAGTAGCGGAAATTATCTGCCCTTTCGTCCCAGCCTCTCCAGATCCTTTGTTTGTCATTGTCTAATCTCTATATCATTCTTGTGATTTCTGCACTACATGTAAAAGGCTTGAGTATACATAACATTTGAGAAGTCCAATGGTAAATGTAGTGTTTTTCTCTCTAGACGTTAATTATCTCTTGTTGTTGAAAATATTCTTAGCCATTGTTATGCTCTTTCACATTTCTATTTCTGTATTTAAACGAAAAATAAGGAAGTAGACATGAAGAACTGTTGAAATTATGAGACTCTGAGATCTTTGTGACATCGTTAATCCATCTTGTTCAGGCCTTGCCTTGTTCCGAAACCGTCTAACAGTGTATCTTACGTCTGCATTGACGAGGAAGTAAAGGGGTGTTTCATTCATGTGATTAAAGCAATTAATTTAAAGTAATCCAACAGAAAAAAAAGCAATGCGTATAATGTTTTCCACGTTCTGTATGTCTAATGTATTTTATTAGCACACTAATTGTTCTTGTGACATTACCCATTTTTCCTAACCATCTCATACTATTTTATACTCTTTTTCTTTCCTTCGCTTGAAATAGATTATCTATGTCAGCAATGTTGTCTTTAGTAAGGACTTCACTATCTTTTGTAATTCTCTCTTCGACCCGTAAAGTTTACTTGCACCGATGTTTCTCTTGGCCAAAAAGTTTTGCCTTGATATGTTGTATTTGTGACAGTCTTGGTGGACGTGATCTGTCTCAGGTGCCAATCCACATGTGCACATGGCTGATTCGCCATTCTAAAATTTGTGTTTATAAACGACTGTGTCCTGTTCTAAGGCGTAATATAATGACTTGCTCTGATCTGTCCATACTATGGTAATCGTCTTGTATCGGTTATCGTGGCTTTCTGATTGATTTGATTATTTTCTTTTTCTGTTGATAAGAGACTGTTACTTTTAGGTTGTTCTTCATTTGCACCTCCTTAGCTAGTTTATCAGCGCTCTTATTTCTGGGAACTCCACAGATGGATGGTAGCCATTGCAAAGTTTCATTACACAGGCTGCATAACTGGTTGAGTAGTTTTAAGACTTATCTATCCCTCTTGTCGACTCAGTATGCTCGCAAAATTCTTCTTGTCCACCCAGAATATTTGCAATATTCTTCTTGTCCGCCCAGAATATTTGCAATATTCTTCTTGTCCACCCAGAATATTTGCAATATTCTTACTGTCCACCCATTATATTCGCGATATTCTTCTTGTCCACCCAGAAAATTTGCAATATTCTTCTTCTCCACCCAGAATATTCGCTATATTCTTCTTGTCCGCTAAGACTATTCATATTCTGAATTTGTAATATTTAACAAATTGAAAAATGTTAACATCAGGTATACTATACTAACAAACGAAGAGATCATAGGACATACTTGTAGTATTTTTTTTTTTTTTTTAACCATTGAAATGCTTCTCCGCGAAAACACAAGATATTTAACATAAATCCAAAGAGAATCACATAAAGAACTTATTAAATCTATTTAGAGAATAGACCACTTTCAAGTTAATCAGAAGTGGAGTTAAAATCACATAATGTTGCTCAGTGATAACAAAAATAAACCTATATAAAAACCATATAAAACACATGTGACAGCCATGTTGCGTCAGCCTAAGGAAGTGACGTGACCAAATTTGCCCAAAGGCCCACTTCTACACACGTTCATAGCAGTGGCAAGTCTAAATAACTTCTGAAAACTCCGCCCCTACTTGGGGCGCAATATTTTGGTTATTTTAAAGCCCCACTCCGGCTGTGGTCGAGGAACCTAAACTAACCTAATGGTTAAACGTGGTACGACGACATCAATTCAGCTCGAGGACCTGCGCTTGGGAAATTCTCATCCGAATGGCGGCACTTTGTGTCACCGGTTGTTTATTTCTTGTTGTGCGTTCCTGGTGGGTTTGAATGTCACTCAGAGGGCCTAAGTCACGTTCAACTAGCAATCCCGAAGGGGGAGCTTTAGGTTATAATTGTGACTAGGTTCTCTATGCCATAAAAAACAGCTTAGCATTGCACGTCATCCGAGGCCCTGAAAAAGACTCCTAAAGCGTTGATGCGATCAAAGGAGACAGACCCAAATACTGTCCCAACAGGCGACGAAGTCGTCTACCGGTTCCGTGCGGGTTCCAGGGTCCTATTATAAGGAAAACAATAATAGACCCACTGTCTACCCAAAAGCATGTCGTAGAAGTTGACTAATTAGGAGATTCTCTCGTCGTCGGAGTGCATCTGCCGGAGAGGCAAGGAACCAAAAGTCTGCATACAAAATTAGTCAGATTTGTCAAACAGATGCACGCGCAACCCTTAGGTTCTGGAACAGGACTGAAGTCCAATGGAGCGACCCGGCGCTGATGAATGTTACTTGCTCAAAGGCTGGCCTTTTATGTAGTTGTCGTGGCGCGGTGATTTATGTCACAGGCGTGAGGGGAAGTTAAGTCCAACATGATGTGTATAAGGAGATACTCCATACGTCACTCGGGCGCCAGTCCTTTGCTATCCTGGTTGTACGGAACCTCACGCAAGACCCCTACAGCACGTCCTCGTCGTGCGCCACGGATAATGTCTCAAATGAGCATTAACAGAGCTGTCAGGGGATCTCGGAGTTTGGCGGCCCCCAGAGGTGATGTGTCCTTGTGGCTCTCATCAGCCCGCCCCCAAACGCTTGGGTGAAAAATGTTATCAAAACTCATTAGGAATATGAGCAGGTTCGACAAAAGTACAGCTAAAATTACAATCCTTGGTTAAAAGACTGCTGTGTAAAGAGAACATTGCTCAATGCTCATCCTCGGTTAATTCTCAGTGTCGTCGTCACCGCGCAGAGGTGCACCACAACAGCAACAATACATGGGCTGGCCATCCTTGTGCATCTTCGGTTGGCCCTCAGTGTCGTCGTCACCGCCGCTGAGGTGCACCACAACAGCAACCATCTATCGGATGGCTAAGCCTAAATGTCCGACAAAACTAGATCATACGGATCAAAATCTGACCATCAAAATTTGCACTGAAATGATAAAGGCCGAATGTCCACACCCAAAGACCCCACTCGCCCGAGTGTTGGGACAAAACTGGTAACGATATGCCTGATTCAGGATGTGAAATTCTGTCGGGCTAATGTACCTATCTGTGTGGTCACAAAAGTCCAAAACCAACGGGCTGCTCCCCGCTGACTTCCAGAGGGCGCAGCCCCTGTCGAGCGGGAGGCCTGATACGGTTGTGAGGTTAAGCAGGCATATGCAGGACGTGACGATTCCTTGGGTGAGCCCAGAACCAGAGCGCCATGTGCCGGCTCTGCATGCATGGAAGCCTCCTTGGATGGCGGGGAATGCCCATGATCTGCCCCTGCCTTCCCTTGAGGGCCAACTGTTCCACAGGGGGCTGCCCCAAAGGGGTACTCCGGGAGCAATACCTGCGGCGAAGGAGACAAGGCGGACACCACACAAATCAGGCAAAGTCTCGACCCACACAAAACAATGGCCACAGTCACCCTAGAAATAGGCCTGACGTCTTCCTTCGAAGTCGGCGTACAGCTGCCCAAGCGGCAGGGAAATGAAAAACGGTTGTACACGCAAAAATCAGGTCCAGGTGAAGGCCAAAAGTCCAAGCGGACGATTAACCGGGACCTTCCAGTGGAATTCACAGCCGGTGTTCGATGGAAAAAAAAAAAAAAGATATGTAGTTGTCGTGTATGTAATTCCAACAATCAGATCTTGCTTTGACTACAAACACTGTAGCTCCCGTGTCCTTGCTGCACTTAAAGAACCTATGGATTCAAAAACAGAAGCACGCGTAATTGCTGTGAATTGAGCGAGTGACTGAACACATCGCATGTAATCACACGCTGTCGTTCAAAGGAAGCTTCCCGCCTTGAGAATTATCTTTTATTTTTCTTTTAAATTGGCATTCTTCAAAGTTTGCCCTTTTTTCCCTCAGATGTCCTGTCTTTGAGGAGTTTATTGGAAGATGAAGACAAAGGAAACTTGACCAAAAAATGTTGTAGTGGCAACTGAAAAAATGCGGATTGAATGTTAAATGTTCAATGTTCAATTAAGAATCGACATCACAGCACTCGGGACACCCCCAGAAGCGCTTAATCCCCATCTTCAGCAGCAAGCGAAGAGTTAAAATTCTGATGGTACCAGTAACTGTCTGATTTTAAAATATGCGGGTGTATGCATGTAGGTATGCGTCTGTTTGCATGTGTGTAAGAATGTGCGTCTGTCTGTATGGGTGTGTGTAAGTATGAGTTTATGAATGTATGTATATTTGAATGTACGCTTTTGCCATCCACTCTTTTGTACGTTTACTAAAAGAAAGAAATCTTATCCACGACTCAGGCGTATAGGGCATGTAGGGCAAGACCTATATTTTATTGACCAATCGGCACTCGTTGGGCGATGTGGTAATCATCACGCCGGCCCCTTCACTTACCAGGTCTGAACCTGGTACCCACTCAAGGCTGGGTCGACCTGGGAGCCATGGTTATTCCTGAAAAGTCCGGCTTCGTTGAGATCCGAACCTACCACCTTCCGATCTGCAGGCGAGAGACTAGCCACTGCATCACCGCGATTCCAACTTTTACTCTATACCTATACTATATATATTGCTACATGAATCGAATATACTTTGTAAATAAAAATACAAATGAAATGTAAAAGTTGAATAAGTGCCTGGAAGGGCCGAAAGTAAGACGGGTCGGCGTGCCCAGTTTTGTTCCAGAACCTGGGTGTTGCGTGCAGATTCGTTTTACAGATCTAACTTGTTGTGTGTGTGTGCACTGCAGACCGTTGGTTCGCTGCTTCTCTGACATATGCACCCCGACTTCGAAGGAAGCACCAAATTAGTCGACTCTTACGACATGTTAGTTAGGGAGGCAGTGGGTCCACTATTGTTTTTTCTGTTTTTCTCCCTATAATGGGGCCCCGGAACCCATACGGGGAACATAGAAATTGGTTTTCGTACACATTTAATTATGGTTGTCGCAAGACGCCGCTTCAAGTAGACAAGATACTTTTAGCTGACGTACCACCCCTTTGTGACCCTTCTATTTTTCCCTCTTACATGCGCCCAGTGACTTCATTTTCGTCATAAGACGCATTGAGAGATATCCCGGTTATAGCCTACGGTTGCTGTTTGGGGATTTTCCATTGTCCTACTTGTAATTCCCCTGAGCTTTCACGTATAAAAATATACGGCTAGTAACTCGGCAACGTAGCGGGGAAAACCCTGGCCAACACCGGAAATCCCGCAGTGAGACAAGATGGCCAGCCATTTTACTTCAGGTCAGCAAGCAGGTGTTAGAGCGGGCCGTTTTGGCAGAACTTTTGTCTTTCTCGCCGCCTAAAAACCCTAGCAACATGACCATATAGTTACATCTAAATCCAGGTGAGCACAGTAACTGTTAATTAAATCGTGATTTCAGTTTTCGGGCCGCATTTCGTGTACAATATTAGAATTGTACCAGACAGAGGAAAAACCACGCTGACCCATTTCTGCACATGGACAGGAAACCATTTCTTTATGATCTATTCCTGATTCCTATTGTTCGGTATCTAGGAGGTTACTTCTGTTTGCTGTTTCTAAGACTCTTAGGAAATTATCTATCTTCTATTGCTGGTAGATGAATGATCTATGGCTGATTATCAGAGTTTGTGTAGATACTGGTAACATTTCAATGGTAACATTTCATAGGAGACATTGTTCTTCTCATGCTCATACTTCTATAATTCATAATGTTTGCTTGTTGTAGAAGTGCTGAATTTTGTTTTCAGGTTATTGATGTATTATTCATGATGTTATTAATGTATTATTTTACTTATACACAGCAGTATTAAATGCTGTGATTTTGAGGACATGCTGTCCGAGAAAACTACCCACTGGGAAACTGTTTTTCTTAGCCTCACAAAAGAAGGATTCAACCAGAAAATAACCGCACAGTGGAATATCTGGAAGAAGGAAAGGCAAGACCTTTTATCTAGAATTCTCAATATTTATAGAGAGAATTCTATAACATTCTGTCTGATTTTGTGTTGCATTTATAACTGCATATTGCTGTCTGAGTCTGTGAAAAAATGAGGAGCATTACACTATCATCCTGAAGGACAGAAGATGGAAGACATTCATCTGGACTGGACAGTAGTCAGAAGTGGAAGCTATGTAAATGACAATGCTACTAGACTATTATCCCACTTCTGACAATATGAAGAGAGAGGGGAAAGTTGGGAATATATTTTATTTTGCAAAACAGCAGGGACTATATATTTTTTTGATTGTTTCCATCCCTAGCTGCTGAAAAGCCGAGGACAGATTCCTTGTGGCAGGACGAGCTTCCAAACCACTGCCAGGCTGGTTGTAGCTAATGATTGGAGTGCCCTAAGGAAGATCTTGGTGCTTGGGACAGATCCGACATTCCACCTCAGTCTTTGAAATGGATGATCCTCTGGGAAACTCCAGGTGGTAATTGTTGTATGTTATTTCCCACTGATCCTCTCATGACGACAGTTTCATGTTACTATCATTTTTATCTTTCATCCTACTTAGTTTGAATAATGTATTTTCAAAAGTAAATAGATGATTGAATTTTACTTTAATTTTAATAAACATTCCTATGATTGATTTAAACTCATAGTTAAAGTTTATTTCTATTTCTAGATGTATGTATGGTGTCAGTGCTGTCTACCAATATACATAGTCTAGATGGGGGCTTAATTTTATTACCAGAAAGGGAAATTGTCGGGAGGGGTAATCTGCTCTGTCTAAGTGTTTAGGCATCTAAATTCCCTTATCCCTTTTCTGGGGATATTCAGGCAGCTCACCTTCTTTCGCGAGCCAATTCGAGTCTGTATCTGAGTATCCAGGGACACTGTCTGCTCTTTGCACCAAAAGACAGTTGTCTCGGTTCCTAACAAGATAACACCACTTTAGTGAGTGTAAAAGGAACCTGTTCCACGACAAGTGAGGCGCTCTCCGGAATAATAATCTGAGGCCACACAAGTGTGTCGGCGCCTGTTATTTAAAACCCGGGAAACCCTAGACAATTGAAATTTTATTTCATAAATTTTTTTAAATACTTAAAAAACTTTTACATTCCCTAGATTACAGGCACCATTTTTTATAATAGTGACTTACATAATTAGGGTTTGAAGAGTGGCAGTATTAACTGTTAAGTAAATGATAGTAAAAAATATGAACTGTTTATACTTACCTTAATTAGTGTAATATCACAATTAGGAAGTAGTCTGAGAATTTTTTTTTCCCAATCTTGACTGCTTTAGCATTTGATATTGATTGTAAATCATTTTTATGTTGACATTCTATCATTTGACATTATTGTTAAGTTTATTTAATGTGTCATTGATTGCTGTGCAGTAATGTTTGATTACTTGCATTATTTTCAGTAACGTTCTCCTTACTGCTGTGGTCAGTTTTCCTTTTTTTCTATTCTATCACCCAATCCTTCAACTATAAATACTCTTCTGGTTAGTCCTGCATGTGATCAGTTTCTCTTGCTTTGTAAATGAACAATCTAGACATTATGGACCGCCGGTCCAGGTTCTTAGAAAATGCAAGGATTTTTGGTGCACAAAGGGGCTATAGAGGACAAGAGTTAACAACGTTCATACAACGCGAAACAGGAAGGATGGGACTCAATGCTTGCTCGTCATGCAGCGGAGAGGGAAGAAGAAAAGAGAATACGGCAACTTGAAGAAGAAGAAGATGCTAGACAACTCCAAGAGGATGCAGCTGTCGAAAGAATGAAGCTTCTTCAAGAAAAGCTGCATAACTATCGACTACTTAGGCAGACAAAGAAGAGAGAACTGCAGTTAGACACAGGGAACGGTGAGAACAACATCCAGGTAGTTGAGGGAACTGACAACTCCCATACTGACACTCTGGTAGAAAGGTCAGGGACTCACTCTCTCAATGGAGAGTTGTGTGTACTATTGCGCCAAATGGTACCTCATCAAATGATGAAGTAATAGACCACCCAAGACCTTGCCTCACCTCTCTTATTCCTTATAGGAAAAGAGTGGACATCAAGAATTCTTTGACAGGAATCAGATCTACATTGCTGAACCCCTGTATTCTCCATTGCCCTGATAAGCAAAATGAGAAGCCTCCTGTCCCCACAAGGAAGCGAGGACAGAAAACAAAGAAATCTTCAAAAGGGATCAGATCCACATTGCTGAACCCCTTTACTCCCCTTAACTCAGATGAGCAAAGTGAGGAGACTCCTCCTGAGCCTAAATGGAATCATGGAAGGAGAAAGTGTACCGTGGGCACCCTTAATCGTCATACCAGTGACAGACGAACCTCAAACACCACATCCGATTCATTTAACTTCTTATGTTCCTTAGTGAAAGAAGGGAATCGGCATGTTCCGAAAGGGAAGTGTAGGACTAAGAGGACCCCGAACACATCGAACAGCAGCCACCAACGTGATAACTGCTGGAACCGTAAACATGGCGGTTTGACTGGGACACTAGCCAATAATGAAAGTGAAGGTAGCACTTTTAGTGACTCTATGATGCCCTTCAGTAATGTTAAACAAGAAGTGGAATCATGGCAGCATGGTACAGAGAATAACAGTAAATCTGTTTCTTTCATTTCCCTTGATGCAGCCACATGCAATAGGGAGATGAGTATCAGTTCTGATTTGGCATCCCAGATGGGTGACTGTGATGGCAGCAGCACTCAACTTTATTTACTCCCTCTGGACTTGGCCCATAAAAGCTTGACCAGGGAGGAAATAACCGACACAGAGGATACTTTCCCTGAGGTCTTTGCAGAGTATTCTGGGAAGGAAACTCTTGATGAGCAGGAAATTCCTGTAAGCCTTATTAACTTTGAAAATGGTCAAACAGCACTGTTTGCCATCAACACAAAAGAATGTACTTCTTTTGGGCAGGGAGAGAGCCTATCTCTTGCCTGTGCAGCTGACACCACAGGGGAACTTCAGATGAAGGACATTGTGGCTGAACAAGCCAAGAGTAAAAGGGAAACCAAACACTCTGGTCTTAGAGTACTCTTCACTTCGAAAGATGCGACAGGAGTAACTCAGCTGCCGGTAGAAGCTTCGGTCCGAAGCAATACCACCTTAGCATCTTCAGAAAACGAACCACTTCTGACTGATGTGACTGTATTTACTGAACTACTTTTGTGCTCTGATTCCGAAAGGAGCTCTATTCATGAGAAACTCACCCCGATAAATTATGAAGGGGAGGACAGAATGCACACAGGAGGGGACAAGTTGACCCCCTACCAAGAAAGAGTCAGTGGTAAACTGCGCCAACCTCATGGTACCCCGATGGACGCCATCCCTTATACCAAAAGGAAAGTGACAGAATGTACTAAGATTGATAATCGGTGGAGGAGAATAGCGGAAGATAGTTGCACTGTGACTCTTCCATACAAGCAGCCCCTACAAGCTCTACCTCTTTTGATTGGGCAGAATCTAGGTACAGTGTGGGCTAAGCCTTGTTATCAGGTTGGCCTTGGTATCTCAGCATCCAGACCCACGAAATCATTGATTCTGGGGGATGCAATACCTCCGGACAAACGGTCAGTACACCACTGGTGCATGCATTTTAAGCACATCTACTGGACAAGACATTGTCATAAAGACTACTGGAAATTCAGACCAGTGGAAGTCTTGGGAGCCAGGAAGTGGTAGTCTGGTATTCTTGTTCTACTTGACAGCGATCTTAGCATTCTTACAGAAAGCTTCGAAAGGGGGGCTTCTGTCGCGAGACGCCGCTTCAAGTAGACAAGATACTTTTGGCTGACGTACCACCCCTTTGTGACCCTTCTATTTTTCTCTCTTACATGCGCCCAGTGACTTCATTTTCGTCATAAGACGCATTGAGAGATATCCCGGTTATAGCCTACGGTTGCTGTTTGGGGATTTTCCATTGTCCTACTTGTAATTCCCCTGAGCTTTCACGTATAAAAATATACGGCTAGTAACTCGGCAACGTAGCGGGGAAAATCCTGGCCAAACACCGGATCCCGCAGTGAGACAAGATTGCCAGCCATTTTACTTCAGGTCAGCAAGCAGGTGTTAGAGCGGGCCGTTTTGGCAGAACTTTGTCTTTCTCGCCGCCTAAAAACCCTAGCAACATGACCATATAGTTACATCTAAATCCAGGTGAGCACAGTAACTGTTAATTAAATCGTGATTTCAGTTTTCGGGCCGCATTTCGTGTACAATATTAGAATTGTACCAGACAGAGGAAAAACCACGCTGACCCATTTCTGCACATGGACAGGAAACCATTTCTTTATGATCTATTCCTGATTCCTATTGTTCGGTATCTAGGAGGTTACTTCTGTTTGCTGTTTCTAAGACTCTTAGGAAATTATCTATCTTCTATTGCTGGTAGATGAATGATCTATGGCTGATTATCAGAGTTTGTGTAGATAATGGTAACATTGGTAACAATGGTAACATTTCATAGGAGACATTGTTCTTCTCATGCTCATACTTCTATAATTCATAATGTTTGCTTGTTGTAGAAGTGCTGAATTTTGTTTTTAGGTTATTGATGTATTATTCATGATGTTATTAATGTATTATTTTACTTATACACAGCAGTATTAAATGCTGTGATTTTGAGGACATGCTGTCCGAGAAAACTACCCACTGGGAAACTGTTTTTCTTAGCCTCACAAAAGAAGGATTCAACCAGAAAATAACCGCACAGTGGAATATCTGGAAGAAGGAAAGGCAAGACCTTTTATCTAGAATTCTCAATATTTATAGAGAGAATTCTATAACATTCTGTCTGATTTTGTGTTGCATTTATAACTGCATATTGCTGTCTGAGTCTGTGAAAAAATGAGGAGCATTACACTATCATCCTGAAGGACAGAAGATGGAAGACATTCATCTGGACTGGACAGTAGTCAGAAGTGGAAGCTATGTAAATGACAATGCTACTAGACTATTATCCCACTTCTGACAATATGAAGAGAGAGGGGAAAGTTGGGAATATATTTTATTTTGCAAAACAGCAGGGACTATATATTTTTTGATTGTTTCCATCCCTAGCTGCTGAAAAGCCGAGGACAGATTCCTTGTGTGGCAGGACGAGCTTCCAAACCACTGCCAGGCTGGTTGTAGCTAATGATTGGAGTGCCCTAAGGAAGATCTTGGTGCTTGGGACAGATCCGACATTCCACCTCAGTCTTTGAAATGGATGATCCTCTGGGAAACTCCAGGTGGTAATTGTTGTATGTTATTTCCCACTGATCCTCTCATGACGACAGTTTCATGTTACTATCATTTTTATCTTTCATCCTACTTAGTTTGAATAATGTATTTTCAAAAGTAAATAGATGATTGAATTTTACTTTAATTTTAATAAACATTCCTATGATTGATTTAAACTCATAGTTAAAGTTTATTTCTATTTCTAGATGTATGTATGGTGTCAGTGCTGTCTACCAATATACATAGTCTAGATGGGGGCTTAATTTTATTACCAGAAAGGGAAATTGTCGGGAGGGGTAATCTGCTCTGTCTAAGTGTTTAGGCATCTAAATTCCCTTATCCCTTTTCTGGGGATATTCAGGCAGCTCACCTTCTTTCGCGAGCCAATTCGAGTCTGTATCTGAGTATCCAGGGACACTGTCTGCTCTTTGCACCAAAAGACAGTTGTCTCGGTTCCTAACAAGATAACACCACTTTAGTGAGTGTAAAAGGAACCTGTTCCACGACAAGTGAGGCGCTCTCCGGAATAATAATCTGAGGCCACACAAGTGTGTCGGCGCCTGTTATTTAAAACCCGGGAAACCCTAGACAATTGAAATTTTATTTCATAAATTTTTTTAAATACTTAAAAAAACTTTTACATTCCCTAGATTACAGGCACCATTTTTTATAATAGTGACTTACATAATTAGGGTTTGAAGAGTGGCAGTATTAACTGTTAAGTAAATGATAGTAAAAAATATGAACTGTTTATACTTACCTTAATTAGTGTAATATCACAATTAGGAAGTAGTCTGAGAAATTTTTTTTTTCCCAATCTTGACTGCTTTATCATTTGATATTGATTGTAAATCATTTTTATGTTGACATTCTATCATTTGACATTATTGTTAAGTTTATTTAATGTGTCATTGATTGCTGTGCAGTAATGTTTGATTACTTGCATTATTTTCAGTAACGTTCTCCTTACTGCTGTGGTCAGTTTTCCTTTTTTTCTATTCTATCACCCCAATCCTTCAACTATAAATACTCTTCTGGTTAGTCCTGCATGTGATCAGTTTCTCTTGCTTTGTAAATGAACAATCTAGACATTATGGACCGCCGGTCCAGGTTCTTAGAAAATGCAAGGATTTTTGGTGCACAAAGGGGCTATAGAGGACAAGAGTTAATGGCGTTCATACAACGCGAACAGGAAGGATGGGACTCAATGCTTGCTCGTCATGCAGCGGAGAGGGAAGAAGAAGAGAGAATACGGCAACTTGAAGAAGAAGAAGATGCTAGACAACTCCAAGAGGATGCAGCTGTCGAAAGAATGAAGCTTCTTCAAGAAAAGCTGCATAACTATCGACTACTTAGGCAGACAAAGAAGAGAGAACTGCAGTTAGACACAGGGAACGGTGAGAACAACATCCAGGTAGTTGAGGGAACTGACAACTCCCATACTGACACTCTGGTAGAAAGGTCAGGGACTCACTCTCTCAATGGAGAGGTGTGTACTATTGCGCCAAATGGTACCTCATCAAAAATGATGAAGTAATAGACCACCCAAGACCTTGCCTCACCTCTCTTATTCCTTATAGGAAAAGAGTGGACATCAAGAATTCTTTGACAGGAATCAGATCTACATTGCTGAACCCCTGTATTCTCCATTGCCCTGATAAGCAAAATGAGAAGCCTCCTGTCCCCACAAGGAAGCGAGGACAGAAAACAAAGAAATCTTCAAAAGGGATCAGATCCACATTGCTGAACCCCTTTACTCCCCTTAACTCAGATGAGCAAAGTGAGGAGACTCCTCCTGAGCCTAAATGGAATCATGGAAGGAGAAAGTGTACCGTGGGCACCCGTAATCGTCATACCAGTGACAGACGAACCTCAAACACCACATCCGATTCATTTAACTTCTTATGTTCCTTAGTGAAAGAAGGGAATCGGCATGTTCCGAAAGGGAAGTGTAGGACTAAGAGGACCCCGAACACATCGAACAGCAGCCACCAACGTTGATAACTGCTGGAACCGTAAACATGGCGGTTTGACTGGGACACTAGCCAATAATGAAAGTGAAGGTAGCACTTTTAGTGACTCTATGATGCCCTTCAGTAATGTTAAACAAGAAGTGGAATCATGGCAGCATGGTACAGAGAATAACAGTAAATCTGTTTCTTTCATTTCCCTTGATGCAGCCACATGCAATAGGGAGATGAGTATCAGTTCTGATTTGGCATCCCAGATGGGTGACTGTGATGGCAGCAGCACTCAACTTTATTTACTCCCTCTGGACTTGGCCCATAAAAGCTTGACCAGGGAGGAAATAACCGACACAGAGGATACTTTCCCTGAGGTCTTTGCAGAGTATTCTGGGAAGGAAACTCTTGATGAGCAGGAAATTCCTGTAAGCCTTATTAACTTTGAAAATGGTCAAACAGCACTGTTTGCCATCAACACAAAAGAATGTACTTCTTTTGGGCAGGGAGAGAGCCTATCTCTTGCCTGTGCAGCTGACACCACAGGGGAACTTCAGATGAAGGACATTGTGGCTGAACAAGCCAAGAGTAAAAGGGAAACCAAACACTCTGGTCTTAGAGTACTCTTCACTTCGAAAGATGCGACAGGAGTAAACTCAGCTGCCGGTAGAAGCTTCGGTCCGAAGCAATACCACCCTAGCATCTTCAGAAAACGAACCACTTCTAACTGATGTGACTGTATTTACTGAACTACTTTTGTGCTCTGATTCCGAAAGGAGCTCTATTCATGAGAAACTCACCCCGATAAATTATGAAGGGGAGGACAGAATGCACACAGGAGGGGACAAGTTGACCCCCTACCAAGAAAGAGTCAGTGGTAAACTGCGCCAACCTCATGGTACCCCGATGGACGCCATCCCTTATACCAAAAGGAAAGTGACAGATTGTACCAAGATTGATAATGGGTGGAGGAGAATAGCGGAAGATAGTTGCACTGTGACTCTTCCATACAAGCAGCCCCTACAAGCTCTACCGCTTTTGATAGGGCAGAATCTAGGTACATTGTGGGTTAAGACTTGTTATCAGGTTGGCCTTGGTATCTCAGCATCCAGACCCACGAAATCATTGATTCTGGGGGATGCAATACCTCCGGACAAACGGTCAGTACACCACTGGTGCATGCATTTTAAGCACATCTACTGGACAAGACATTGTCATAAAGACTACTGGAAATTCAGACCAGTGGAAGTCTTGGGAGCCAGGAAGTGGTAGTCTGGTATTCTTGTTCTACTTGACAGCGATCTTAGCATTCTTACAGAAAGCTTCGAAAGGGGGGCTTCTGTCGCGAGACGCCGCTTAAAGTAGACAAGATACTTTTGGCTGACGTACCACCCCTTTGTGACCCTTCTATTTTTCCCTCTTACATGCGCCCAGTGACTTCATTTTCGTCATAAGACGCATTGAGAGATATCCCGGTTATAGCCTACGGTTGCTGTTTGGGGATTTTCCATTGTCTTATTTGTAATTCCCCTGAGCTTTCACGTATAAAAATATACGGCTAGTAACTCGGCAACGTAGCGGAAAAATCCTGGCCAAACACCGGATCCCGCAGTGAGACAAGATTGCCAGCCATTTTACTTCAGGTCAGCAAGCAGGTGTTAGAGCGGGCCGTTTTGGCAGAACTTTGTCTTTCTCGCCGCCTAAAAACCCTAGCAACATGACCATATAGTTACATCTAAATCCAGGTGAGCACAGTAACTGTTAATTAAATCGTGATTTCAGTTTTCGGGCCGCATTTCGTGTACAATATTAGAATTGTACCAGACAGAGGAAAAACCACGCTGACCCATTTCTGCACATGGACAGGAAACCATTTCTTTATGATCTATTCCTGATTCCTATTGTTCGGTATCTAGGAGGTTACTTCTGTTTGCTGTATCTAAGACTCTTAGGAAATTATCTATCTTCTATTGCTGGTAGATGAATGATCTATGGCTGGTTATTAGAGTCTGTGTAGATAATGGTAACATTTCAATGGTAACATTTCATAGGAGACATTGTTCTTCTCATGCTCATACTTCTATAATTCATAATGTTTGCTTGTTGTAGAAGTGCTGAATTTTGTTTTCAGGTTATTGATGTATTATTCATGATGTTATTAATGTATCATTTTACTTATACACAGCAGTATTAAATGCTGTGATTTTGAGGACATGCTGTCCAAGAAAACACCCAGTGGAATATCTGGAAGACAGGAAAGGCAAGACCTTTTATCTAGAATTCTCAACATTTATAGAGAGAATTCTATAACATTCTGTCTGATTTTGTGTTGCATTTATAACTGCATATTGCTGTCTGAGTCTGTGTAAATGAGTGGTATTACACTATCATCCTGAAGGACAGAAGATGGAAGACATTCATCTGGACTGGACAGTAGTCAGAAGTGGAAGCTATGTAAATGACAAGGCTACTAGACCATTATCCCACTTCTGACAATATGAAGAGAGAGGGGAAAGTTGGAAATATATTTTATTTTGCAAAACAGCAGGGACTATATATTTTTTGATTGTTTCCATCCCTAGCTGCTGAAAAGCCGAGGACAGATTCCTTGTGTGGCAGGACGAGCTTCCAAACCACTGCCAGGCTGGTTGTAGCTAATGATTGGAGTGCCCTAAGGAAGATCTTGGTGCTTGGGACAGATCAACATTCCACCTCAGTCTTTGAAATGGATGATCCTCTGGGAAACTCCAGGTGGTAATTGTTGTATGTTATTTCCCACTGATCCTCTCATGACGACAGTTTCATGTTACTATCATTTTTATCTTTCATCCTACTTAGTTTGAATAATGTATTTTCAAAAGTAAATAGATGATTGAATTTTACTTTAATTTTAATAAACATTCCTATGATTGATTTAAACTCATAGTTAAAGTTTATTTCTATTTCTAGATGTATGTATGGTGTCAGTGCTGTCTACCAATATACATAGTCTAGATGGGGGCTTAATTTTATTACCAGAAAGGGAAATTGTCGGGAGGGGTAATCTGCTCTGTCTAAGTGTTTAGGCATCTAAATTCCCTTATCCCTTTTCTGGGGATATTCAGGCAGCTCACCTTCTTTCGCGAGCCAATTCGAGTCTGTATCTGAGTATCCAGGGACACTGTCTGCTCTTTGCACCAAAAGACAGTTGTCTTGGTTTCTAACAAGATAACACCACTTTAGTGAGTGTAAAAGGAACCTGTTCCACGACAAGTGAAGCGCTCTCCGGAATAATAATCAGAGGCCACACAAGTGTGTCGGCGCCTGTTATTTAAAACCCGGGAAACCCTAGACAATTGAAATTTTATTTCATAAATATTTTTTTTTTAAATACTTTAAAAAACTTTTACATTCCCTAGATTACAGGCACCATTTTTTTTTATAATAGTGACTTACATAATTAGGGTTTGAAGAGTGACAGTATTAACTGTTAAGTAAATGTTAGTAAAAAAAACATGAACTGTTTATACTTACCTTAATTAGTGTAATAACACAATTAGGAAGTAGTCTGAGAATTTTTTTTCCCACTCTTGACTGCTTTATCATTTGATATTGATTGTAAATCATTTTTATGTTGACATTCTATCATTTGACATTATTGTTAAGTTTATTTAATGTGTCATTGATTGCTGTGCAGTAATGTTTGATTACTTGCATTATTTTCAGTAACGTTCTCCTTACTGCTGTGGTCAGTTTTCCTTTTTTTTCTATTCTATCACCCAATCCTTCAACTATAAATACTCTTCTGGTTAGTCCTGCATGTGATCAGTTTCTCTTGCTTTGTAAATGAACAATCTAGACATTATGGACCGCCGGTCCAGGTTCTTAGAAAATGCAAGGATTTTTGGTGCACAAAGGGGCTATAGAGGACAAGAGTTAACAACGTTCATACAACGCGAACAGGAAGGATGGGACTCAATGCTTGCTCGTCATGCAGCGGAGAGGGAAGAAGAAGAGAGAATACGGCAACTTGAAGAAGAAGAAGATGCTAGACAACTCCAAGAGGATGCAGCTGTCGAAAGAATGAAGCTTCTTCAAGAAAAGCTGCATAACTATCGACTACTTAGGCAGACAAAGAAGAGAGAACTGCAGTTAGACACAGGGAACGGTGAGAACAACATCCAGGTAGTTGAGGGAACTGACAACTCCCATACTGACACTCTGGTAGAAAGGTCAGGGACTCACTCTCTCAATGGAGAGGTGTGTACTATTGCGCCAAATGGTACCTCATCAAATGATGAAGTAATAGACCACCCAAGACCTTGCCTCACCTCTCTTATTCCTTATAGGAAAAGAGTGGACATCAAGAATTCTTTGACAGGAATCAGATCTACATTGCTGAACCCCTGTATTCTCCATTGCCCTGATAAGCAAAATGAGAAGCCTCCTGTCCCCACAAGGAAGCGAGGACAGAAAACAAAGAAATCTTCAAAAGGGATCAGATCCACATTGCTGAACCCCTTTACTCCCCTTAACTCAGATGAGCAAAGTGAGGAGACTCCTCCTGAGCCTAAATGGAATCATGGAAGGAGAAAGTGTACCGTGGGCACCCGTAATCGTCATACCAGTGACAGACGAACCTCAAAACACCACATCCGATTCATTTAACTTCTTATGTTCCTTAGTGAAAGAAGGGAATCGGCATGTTCCGAAAGGGAAGTGTAGGACTAAGAGGACCCCGAACACATCGAACAGCAGCCACCAACGTGATAACTGCTGGAACCGTAAACATGGCGGTTTGACTGGGACACTAGCCAATAATGAAAGTGAAGGTAGCACTTTTAGTGACTCTATGATGCCCTTCAGTAATGTTAAACAAGAAGTGGAATCATGGCAGCATGGTACAGAGAATAACAGTAAATCTGTTTCTTTCATTTCCCTTGATGCAGCCACATGCAATAGGGAGATGAGTATCAGTTCTGATTTGGCATCCCAGATGGGTGACTGTGATGGCAGCAGCACTCAACTTTATTTACTCCCTCTGGACTTGGCCCATAAAAGCTTGACCAGGGAGGAAATAACCGACACAGAGGATACTTTCCCTGAGGTCTTTGCAGAGTATTCTGGGAAGGAAACTCTTGATGAGCAGGAAATTCCTGTAAGCCTTATTAACTTTGAAAATGGTCAAACAGCACTGTTTGCCATCAACACAAAAGAATGTACTTCTTTTGGGCAGGGAGAGAGCCTATCTCTTGCCTGTGCAGCTGACACCACAGGGGAACTTCAGATGAAGGACATTGTGGCTGAACAAGCCAAGAGTAAAAGGGAAACCAAACACTCTGGTCTTAGAGTACTCTTCACTTCGAAAGATGCGACAGGAGTAACTCAGCTGCCGGTAGAAGCTTCGGTCCGAAGCAATACCACCTTAGCATCTTCAGAAAACGAACCACTTCTGACTGATGTGACTGTATTTACTGAACTACTTTTGTGCTCTGATTCCGAAAGGAGCTCTATTCATGAGAAACTCACCCCGATAAATTATGAAGGGGAGGACAGAATGCACACAGGAGGGGACAAGTTGACCCCCTACCAAGAAAGAGTCAGTGGTAAACTGCGCCAACCTCATGGTACCTTGATGGACGCCATCCCTTATACCAAAAGGAAAGTGACAGAATGTACTAAGATTGATAATCGGTGGAGGAGAATAGCGGAAGATAGTTGCACTGTGACTCTTCCATACAAGCAGCCCCTACAAGCTCTACCTCTTTTGATAGGGCAGAATCTAGGTACATTGTGGGGTAAGCCTTGTTATCAGGTTGGCCTTGGTATCTCAGCATCCAGACCCACGAAATCATTGATTCTGGGGGATGCAATACCTCCGGACAAACGGTCAGTACACCACTGGTGCATGCATTTTAAGCACATCTACTGGACAAGACATTGTCATAAAGACTACTGGAAATTCAGACCAGTGGAAGTCTTGGGAGCCAGGAAAGTGGTAGTCTGGTATTCTTGTTCTACTTGACAGCGATCTTAGCATTCTTACAGAAAGCTTCGAAAGGGGGGCTTCTGTCGCGAGACGCCGCTTCAAGTAGACAAGATACTTTTGGCTGACGTACCACCCCTTTGTGACCCTTCTATTTTTCTCTCTTACATGCGCCCAGTGACTTCATTTTCGTCATAAGACGCATTGAGAGATATCCCGGTTATAGCCTACGGTTGCTGTTTGGGGATTTTCCATTGTCCTACTTGTAATTCCCCTGAGCTTTCACGTATAAAAATATACGGCTAGTAACTCGGCAACGTAGCGGGAAAATCCTGGCCAAACACCGGATCCCGCAGTGAGACAAGATTGCCAGCCATTTTACTTCAGGTCAGCAAGCAGGTGTTAGAGCGGGCCGTTTTGGCAGAACTTTGTCTTTCTCGCCGCCTAAAAACCCTAGCAACATGACCATATAGTTACATCTAAATCCAGGTGAGCACAGTAACTGTTAATTAAATCGTGATTTCAGTTTTCGGGCCGCATTTCGTGTACAATATTAGAATTGTACCAGACAGAGGAAAAACCACGCTGACCCATTTCTGCACATGGACAGGAAACCATTTCTTTATGATCTATTCCTGATTCCTATTGTTCGGTATCTAGGAGGTTACTTCTGTTTGCTGTATCTAAGACTCTTAGGAAATTATCTATCTTCTATTGCTGGTAGATGAATGATCTATGGCTGGTTATTAGAGTTTGTGTAGATAATGGTAACATTTCAATGGTAACATTTCATAGGAGACATTGTTCTTCTCATGCTCATACTTCTATAATTCATAATGTTTGCTTGTTGTAGAAGTGCTGAATTTTGTTTTCAGGTTATTGATGTATTATTCATGATGTTATTAATGTATCATTTTACTTATACACACAGCAGTATTAAATGCTGTGATTTTGAGGACATGCTGTCCAAGAAAACACCCAGTGGAATATCTGGAAGACAGGAAAGGCAAGACCTTTTATCTAGAATTCTCAACATTTATAGAGAGAATTCTATAACATTCTGTCTGATTTTGTGTTGCATTTATAACTGCATATTGCTGTCTGAGTCTGTGTAAATGAGTGGTATTACACTATCATCCTGAAGGACAGAAGATGGAAGACATTCATCTGGACTGGACAGTAGTCAGAAGTGGAAGCTATGTAAATGACAATGCTACTAGACCATTATCCCACTTCTGACAATATGAAGAGAGAGGGGAAAGTTGGGAAATATATTTTATTTTGCAAAACAGCAGGGACTATATATTTTTTTGATTGTTTCCATCCCTAGCTGCTGAAAAGCCGAGGACAGATTCCTTGTTCCTTGTGGCAGGACGAGCTTCCAAACCACTGCCAGGCTGGTTGTAGCTAATGATTGGAGTGCCCTAAGGAAGATCTTGGTGCTTGGGACAGATCCGACATTCCACCTCAGTCTTTGAAATGGATGATCCTCTGGGAAACTCCAGGTGGTAATTGTTGTATGTTATTTCCCACTGATCCTCTCATGACGACAGTTTCATGTTACTATCATTTTTATCTTTCATCCTACTTAGTTTGAATAATGTATTTTCAAAAGTAAATAGATGATTGAATTTTACTTTAATTTTAATAAACATTCCTATGATTGATTTAAACTCATAGTTAAAGTTTATTTCTATTTCTAGATGTATGTATGGTGTCAGTGCTGTCTACCAATATACATAGTCTAGATGGGGGCTTAATTTTATTACCAGAAAGGGAAATTGTCGGGAGGGGTAATCTGCTCTGTCTAAGTGTTTAGGCATCTAAATTCCCTTATCCCTTTTCTGGGGATATTCAGGCAGCTCACCTTCTTTCGCGAGCCAATTCGAGTCTGTATCTGAGTATCCAGGGACACTGTCTGCTCTTTGCACCAAAAGACAGTTGTCTCGGTTCCTAACAAGATAACACCACTTTAGTGAGTGTAAAAGGAACCTGTTCCACGACAAGTGAGGCGCTCTCCGGAATAATAATCTGAGGCCACACAAGTGTGTCGGCGCCTGTTATTTAAAACCCGGGAAACCCTAGACAATTGAAATTTTATTTCATAAATTTTTTTAAATACTTAAAAAACTTTTACATTCCCTAGATTACAGGCACCATTTTTTTTATAATAGTGACTGACATCATTAGGGTTTGAAGAGTGGCAGTATTAACTGTTAAGTAAATGATAGTAAAAAATATGAACTGTTTATACTTACCTTAATTAGTGTAATAACACAATTAGGAAGTAGTCTGAGAATTTTTTTTTCCCAATCTTGACTGCTTTATCATTTGATATTGATTGTAAATCATTTTTATGTTGACATTCTATCATTTGACATTATTGTTAAGTTTATTTAATGTGTCATTGATTGCTGTGCAGTAATGTTTGATTACTTGCATTATTTTCAGTAACGTTCTCCTTACTGCTGTGGTCAGTTTTCCTTTTTTTCTATTCTATCACCCAATCCTTCAACTATAAATACTCTTCTGGTTAGTCCTGCATGTGATCAGTTTCTCTTGCTTTGTAAATGAACAATCTAGACATTGTGGACCGCCGGTCCAGGTTCTTAGAAAATGCAAGGATTTTTGGTGCACAAAGGGGCTATAGAGGACAAGAGTTAATGGCGTTCATACAACGCGAACAGGAAGGATGGGACTCAATGCTTGCTCGTCATGCAGCGGAGAGGGAAGAAGAAGAGAGAATACGGCAACTTGAAGAAGAAGAAGATGCTAGACAACTCCAAGAGGATGCAGCTGTCGAAAGAATGAAGCTTCTTCAAGAAAAGCTGCATAACTATCGACTACTTAGGCAGACAAAGAAGAGAGAACTGCAGTTAGACACAGGGAACGGTGAGAACAACATCCAGGTAGTTGAGGGAACTGACAACTCCCATACTGACACTCTGGTAGAAAGGTCAGGGACTCACTCTCTCAATGGAGAGGTGTGTACTATTGCGCCAAATGGTACCTCATCAAATGATGAAGTAATAGACCACCCAAGACCTTGCCTCACCTCTCTTATTCCTTATAGGAAAAGAGTGGACATCAAGAATTCTTTGACAGGAATCAGATCTACATTGCTGAACCCCTGTATTCTCCATTGCCCTGATAAGCAAAATGAGAAGCCTCCTGTCCCCACAAGGAAGCGAGGACAGAAAACAAAGAAATCTTCAAAAGGGATCAGATCCACATTGCTGAACCCCTTTACTCCCCTTAACTCAGATGAGCAAAGTGAGGAGACTCCTCCTGAGCCTAAATGGAATCATGGAAGGAGAAAGTGTACCGTGGGCACCCGTAATCGTCATACCAGTGACAGACGAACCTCAAACACCACATCCGATTCATTTAACTTCTTATGTTCCTTAGTGAAAGAAGGGAATCGGCATGTTCCGAAAGGGAAGTGTAGGACTAAGAGGACCCCGAACACATCGAACAGCAGCCACCAACGTGATAACTGCTGGAACCGTAAACATGGCGGTTTGACTGGGACACTAGCCAATAATGAAAGTGAAGGTAGCACTTTTAGTGACTCTATGATGCCCTTCAGTAATGTTAAACAAGAAGTGGAATCATGGCAGCATGGTACAGAGAATAACAGTAAATCTGTTTCTTTCATTTCCCTTGATGCAGCCACATGCAATAGGGAGATGAGTATCAGTTCTGATTTGGCATCCCAGATGGGTGACTGTGATGGCAGCAGCACTCAACTTTATTTACTCCCTCTGGACTTGGCCCATAAAAGCTTGACCAGGGAGGAAATAACCGACACAGAGGATACTTTCCCTGAGGTCTTTGCAGAGTATTCTGGGAAGGAAACTCTTGATGAGCAGGAAATTCCTGTAAGCCTTATTAACTTTGAAAATGGTCAAACAGCACTGTTTGCCATCAACACAAAAGAATGTACTTCTTTTGGGCAGGGAGAGAGCCTATCTCTTGCCTGTGCAGCTGACACCACAGGGGAACTTCAGATGAAGGACATTGTGGCTGAACAAGCCAAGAGTAAAAGGGAAACCAAACACTCTGGTCTTAGAGTACTCTTCACTTCGAAAGATGCGACAGGAGTAACTCAGCTGCCGGTAGAAGCTTCGGTCCGAAGCAATACCACCTTAGCATCTTCAGAAAACGAACCACTTCTGACTGATGTGACTGTATTTACTGAACTACTTTTGTGCTCTGATTCCGAAAGGAGCTCTATTCATGAGAAACTCACCCCGATAAATTATGAAGGGGAGGACAGAATGCACACAGGAGGGGACAAGTTGACCCCCTACCAAGAAAGAGTCAGTGGTAAACTGCGCCAACCTCATGGTACCTTGATGGACGCCATCCCTTATACCAAAAGGAAAGTGACAGATTGTACCAAGATTGATAATGGGTGGAGGAGAATAGCGGAAGATAGTTGCACTGTGACTCTTCCATACAAGCAGTCCCTACAAGCTCTACCGCTTTTGATAGGGCAGAATCTAGGTACATTGTGGGTTAAGACTTGTTATCAGGTTGGCCTTGGTATCTCAGCATCCAGACCCACGAAATCATTGATTCTGGGGGATGCAATACCTCCGGACAAACGGTCAGTACACCACTGGTGCATGCATTTTAAGCACATCTACTGGACAAGACATTGTCATAAAGACTACTGGAAATTCAGACCAGTGGAAGTCTTGGGAGCCAGGAAGTGGTAGTCTGGTATTCTTGTTCTACTTGACAGCGATCTTAGCATTCTTACAGAAAGCTTCGAAAGGGGGGCTTCTGTCGCGAGACGCCGCTTCAAGTAGACAAGATACTTTTGGCTGACGTACCACCCCTTTGTGACCCTTCTATTTTTCTCTCTTACATGCGCCCAGTGACTTCATTTTCGTCATAAGACGCATTGAGAGATATCCCGGTTATAGCCTACGGTTGCTGTTTGGGGATTTTCCATTGTCCTACTTGTAATTCCCCTGAGCTTTCACGTATAAAAAATATACGGCTAGTAACTCGGCAACGTAGCGGGAAAAACCTGGCCAAACACCGGATCCCGCAGTGAGACAAGATTGCCAGCCATTTTACTTCAGGTCAGCAAGCAGGTGTTAGAGCGGGCCGTTTTGGCAGAACTTTGTCTTTCTCGCCGCCTAAAAACCCTAGCAACATGACCATATAGTTACATCTAAATCCAGGTGAGCACAGTAACTGTTAATTAAATCGTGATTTCAGTTTTCGGGCCGCATTTCGTGTACAATATTAGAATTGTACCAGACAGAGGAAAAACCACGCTGACCCATTTCTGCACATGGACAGGAAACCATTTCTTTATGATCTATTCCTGATTCCTATTGTTCGGTATCTAGGAGGTTACTTCTGTTTGCTGTATCTAAGACTCTTAGGAAATTATCTGTCTTCTATTGCTGGTAGATGAATGATCTTTGGCTGGTTATCAGAGTTTGTGTAGATAATGGTAACATTTCAATGGTAACATTTCATAGGAGACATTGTTCTTCTCATGCTCATACTTCTATAATTCATAATGTTTGCTTGTTGTAGAAGTGCTGAATTTTGTTTTCAGGTTATTGATGTATTATTCATGATGTTATTAATGTATCATTTTACTTATACACAGCAGTATTAAATGCTGTGATTTTGAGGACATGCTGTCCAAGAAAACACCCAGTGGAATATCTGGAAGAAGGAAAGGCAAGACCTTTTATCTAGAATTCTCAATATTTATAGAGAGAATTCTATAACATTCTGTCTGATTTTGTGTTGCATTTATAACTGCATATTGCTGTCTGAGTCTGTGTAAATGAGTGGTATTACACTATCATCCTGAAGGACAGAAGATGGAAGACATTCATCTGGACTGGACAGTAGTCAGAAGTGGAAGCTATGTAAATGACAAGGCTACTAGACCATTATCCCACTTCTGACAATATGAAGAGAGAGGGGAAAGTTGGGAATATATTTTATTTTGCAAAACAGCAGGGACTATATATTTTTTGATTGTTTCCATCCCTAGCTGCTGAAAAGCCGAGGACAGATTCCTTGTTCCTTGTGGCAGGACGAGCTTCCAAACCACTGCCAGGCTGGTTGTAGCTAATGATTGGAGTGCCCTAAGGAAGATCTTGGTGCTTGGGACAGATCCGACATTCCACCTCAGTCTTTGAAATGGATGATCCTCTGGGAAACTCCAGGTGGTAATTGTTGTATGTTATTTCCCACTGATCCTCTCATGACGACAGTTTCATGTTACTATCATTTTTATCTTTCATCCTACTTAGTTTGAATAATGTATTTTCAAAAGTAAATAGATGATTGAATTTTACTTTAATTTTAATAAACATTCCTATGATTGATTTAAACTCATAGTTAAAGTTTATTTCTATTTCTAGATGTATGTATGGTGTCAGTGCTGTCTACCAATATACATAGTCTAGATGGGGGCTTAATTTTATTACCAGAAAGGGAAATTGTCGGGAGGGGTAATCTGCTCTGTCTAAGTGTTTAGGCATCTAAATTCCCTTATCCCTTTTCTGGGGATATTCAGGCAGCTCACCTTCTTTCGCGAGCCAATTCGAGTCTGTATCTGAGTATCCAGGGACACTGTCTGCTCTTTGCACCAAAAGACAGTTGTCTCGGTTCCTAACAAGATAACACCACTTTAGTGAGTGTAAAAGGAACCCGTTCCACGACAAGTGAGGCGCTCTCCGGAATAATAATCTGAGGCCACACAAGTGTGTCGGCGCCTGTTATTTAAAACCCGGGAAACCCTAGACGGTTGAAATTTTATTTCATAAATTTTTTTAAATACTTACAAAACTTTTACATTCCCTAGATTACAGGCACCATTATTTTTTATAATAGTGACTTACATAATTAGGGTTTGAAGAGTGGCAGTATTAACTGTTAAGTAAATGATAGTAAAAAATATGAACTGTTTATACTTACCTTAATTAGTGTAATATCACAATTAGGAAGTAGTCTGAGAATTTTTTTTCCCAATCTTGACTGCTTTATCATTTGATATTGATTGTAAATCATTTTTATGTTGACATTCTATCATTTGACATTATTGTTAAGTTTATTTAATGTGTCATTGATTGCTGTGCAGTAATGTTTGATTACTTGCATTATTTTCAGTAACGTTCTCCTTACTGCTGTGGTCAGTTTTCCTTTTTTTCTATTCTATCACCCAATCCTTCAACTATAAATACTCTTCTGGTTAGTCCTGCATGTGATCAGTTTCTCTTGCTTTGTAAATGAACAATCTAGACATTATGGACCGCCGGTCCAGGTTCTTAGAAAATGCAAGGATTTTTGGTGCACAAAGGGGCTATAGAGGACAAGAGTTAATGGCGTTCATACAACGCGAACAGGAAGGATGGGACTCAATGCTTGCTCGTCATGCAGCGGAGAGGGAAGAAGAAGAGAGAATACGGCAACTTGAAGAAGAAGAAGATGCTAGACAACTCCAAGAGGATGCAGCTGTCGAAAGAATGAAGCTTCTTCAAGAAAAGCTGCATAACTATCGACTACTTAGGCAGACAAAGAAGAGAGAACTGCAGTTAGACACAGGGAACGGTGAGAACAACATCCAGGTAGTTGAGGGAACTGACAACTCCCATACTGACACTCTGGTAGAAAGGTCAGGGACTCACTCTCTCAATGGAGAGGTGTGTACTATTGCGCCAAATGGTACCTCATCAAATGATGAAGTAATAGACCACCCAAGACCTTGCCTCACCTCTCTTATTCCTTATAGGAAAAGAGTGGACATCAAGAATTCTTTGACAGGAATCAGATCTACATTGCTGAACCCCTGTATTCTCCATTGCCCTGATAAGCAAAATGAGAAGCCTCCTGTCCCCACAAGGAAGCGAGGACAGAAAACAAAGAAATCTTCAAAAGGGATCAGATCCACATTGCTGAACCCCTTTACTCCCCTTAACTCAGATGAGCAAAGTGAGGAGACTCCTCCTGAGCCTAAATGGAATCATGGAAGGAGAAAGTGTACCGTGGGCACCCGTAATCGTCATACCAGTGACAGACGAACCTCAAACACCACATCCGATTCATTTAACTTCTTATGTTCCTTAGTGAAAGAAGGGAATCGGCATGTTCCGAAAGGGAAGTGTAGGACTAAGAGGACCCCGAACACATCGAACAGCAGCCACCAACGTGATAACTGCTGGAACCGTAAACATGGCGGTTTGACTGGGACACTAGCCAATAATGAAAGTGAAGGTAGCACTTTTAGTGACTCTATGATGCCCTTCAGTAATGTTAAACAAGAAGTGGAATCATGGCAGCATGGTACAGAGAATAACAGTAAATCTGTTTCTTTCATTTCCCTTGATGCAGCCACATGCAATAGGGAGATGAGTATCAGTTCTGATTTGGCATCCCAGATGGGTGACTGTGATGGCAGCAGCACTCAACTTTATTTACTCCCTCTGGACTTGGCCCATAAAAGCTTGACCAGGGAGGAAATAACCGACACAGAGGATACTTTCCCTGAGGTCTTTGCAGAGTATTCTGGGAAGGAAACTCTTGATGAGCAGGAAATTCCTGTAAGCCTTATTAACTTTGAAAATGGTCAAACAGCACTGTTTGCCATCAACACAAAAGAATGTACTTCTTTTGGGCAGGGAGAGAGCCTATCTCTTGCCTGTGCAGCTGACACCACAGGGGAACTTCAGATGAAGGACATTGTGGCTGAACAAGCCAAGAGTAAAAGGGAAACCAAACACTCTGGTCTTAGAGTACTCTTCACTTCGAAAGATGCGACAGGAGTAACTCAGCTGCCGGTAGAAGCTTCGGTCCGAAGCAATACCACCTTAGCATCTTCAGAAAACGAACCACTTCTGACTGATGTGACTATATTTACTGAACTACTTTCGTGCTCTGATTCCGAAAGGAGCTCTATTCATGAGAAACTCACCCCGATAAATTATGAAGGGAAGGACAGAATGCACACAGGAGGGAACAAGTGGACCCCCTACCAAGAAAGAGTCAGCGGTAAACTGCGCCAACCTCATGGTACCCCGACGGACACCATCCCTTATACCAAAAGGAAAGTGACAGATTTTACCAAGATTGATTATGGGTGGAGGAGAGTAGCGGAAGCTAGTTGCCCAGTAACTCTTCCATACAAACAGCCTCTACAAGCTCTCCCTCTTTTGATAGGACAGAATCTAGGTGCATTGTGGGTTAAGCCATATCAGGTTGGCCTTTGTATCGCAGCATCCAGACCCACGAAATCATTGATTCTAGGGGATGCAATACCTCCGGACAAACGGTCAGTACACCACTGGTGCATGCATTTTAAGCACATCTACTGGACAAGACATTGTCATAAAGACTACTGGAAATTCAGACCAGTGGAAGTCTTGGGAGCCAGGAAGTGGTAGTCTGGTATTCTTGTTCTACTTGACAGCGATCTTAGCATTCTTACAGAAAGCTTCGAAAGGGGGGCTTCTGTCGCGAGACGCCGCTTCAAGTAGACAAGATACTTTTGGCTGACGTACCACCCCTTTGTGACCCTTCTATTTTTCTCTCTTACATGCGCCCAGTGACTTCATTTTCGTCATAAGACGCATTGAGAGATATCCCGGTTATAGCCTACGGTTGCTGTTTGGGGATTTTCCATTGTCCTACTTGTAATTCCCCTGAGCTTTCACGTATAAAAATATACGGCTAGTAACTCGGCAACGTAGCGGGAAAATCCTGGCCAAACACCGGATCCCGCAGTGAGACAAGATTGCCAGCCATTTTACTTCAGGTCAGCAAGCAGGTGTTAGAGCGGGCCGTTTTGGCAGAACTTTGTCTTTCTCGCCGCCTAAAAACCCTAGCAACATGACCATATAGTTACATCTAAATCCAGGTGAGCACAGTAACTGTTAATTAAATCGTGATTTCAGTTTTCGGGCCGCATTTCGTGTACAATATTAGAATTGTACCAGACAGAGGAAAAACCACGCTGACCCATTTTCTGCACATGGACAGGAAACCATTTCTTTATGATCTATTCCTGATTCCTATTGTTCGGTATCTAGGAGGTTACTTCTGTTTGCTGTATCTAAGACTCTTAGGAAATTATCTATCTTCTATTGCTGGTAGATGAATGATCTATGGCTGGTTATTAGAGTTTGTGTAGATAATGGTAACATTTCAATGGTAACATTTCATAGGAAACATTGTTCTTCTCATGCTCATACTTCTATAATTCATAATGTTTGCTTGTTGTAGAAGTGCTGAATTTTGTTTTCAGGTTATTGATGTATTATTCATGATGTTATTAATGTATCATTTTACTGATACACAGCAGTATTAAATGCTGTGATTTTGAGGACATGCTGTCCAAGAAAACACCCAGTGGAATATCTGGAAGACAGGAAAGGCAACCCCTTTTATCTAGAATTCTCAATATTTATAGAGAGAATTCTATAGCATTCTGTCTGATTTTGTGTTGCATTTATAACTGCATATTGCTGTCTGAGTCTGTGTAAATGAGTGGTATTACACTATCATCCTGAAGGACAGAAGATGGAAGACATTCATCTGGACTGGACAGTAGTCAGAAGTGGAAGCTATGTAAATGACAATGCTACTAGACTATTATCCCACTTCTGACAATATGAAGAGAGAGGGGAAAGTTTGGGAATATATTTTATTTTGCAAAACAGCAGGGACTATATATTTTTTGATTGTTTCCATCCCTAGCTGCTGAAAAGCCGAGGACAGATTCCTTGTTCCTTGTGGCAGGACGAGCTTCCAAACCACTGCCAGGCTGGTTGTAGCTAATGATTGGAGTGCCCTAAGGAAGATCTTGGTGCTTGGGACAGATCCGACATTCCACCTCAGTCTTTGAAATGGATGATCCTCTGGGAAACTCCAGGTGGTAATTGTTGTATGTTATTTCCCACTGATCCTCTCATGACGACAGTTTCATGTTACTATCATTTTTATCTTTCATCCTACTTAGTTTGAATAATGTATTTTCAAAAGTAAATAGATGATTGAATTTTACTTTAATTTTAATAAACATTCCTATGATTGATTTAAACTCATAGTTAAAGTTTATTTCTATTTCTAGATGTATGTATGGTGTCAGTGCTGTCTACCAATATACATAGTCTAGATGGGGGCTTAATTTTATTACCAGAAAGGGAAATTGTCGGGAGGGGTAATCTGCTCTGTCTAAGTGTTTAGGCATCTAAATTCCCTTATCCCTTTTCTGGGGATATTCAGGCAGCTCACCTTCTTTCGCGAGCCAATTCGAGTCTGTATCTGAGTATCCAGGGACACTGTCTGCTCTTTGCACCAAAAGACAGTTGTCTCGGTTCCTAACAAGATAACACCACTTTAGTGAGTGTAAAAGGAACCTGTTCCACGACAAGTGAGGCGCTCTCCGGGATAATAATCTGAGGCCACACAAGTGTGTCGGCGCCTGTTATTTAAAACCCGGGAAACCCTAGACAATTGAAATTTTATTTCATAAATTTTTTTAAATACTTAAAAAACTTTTACATTCCCTAGATTACAGGCACCATTTTTTTTATAATAGTGACTTACATAATTAGGGTTTGAAGAGTGGCAGTATTAACTGTTAAGTAAATGATAGTAAAAAATATGAACTGTTTATACTTACCTTAATTAGTGTAATAACACAATTAGGAAGTAGTCTGAGAATTTTTTTTTTTCCCAATCTTGACTGCTTTATCATTTGATATTGATTGTAAATCATTTTTATGTTGACATTCTATCATTTGACATTATTGTTAAGTTTATTTAATGTGTCATTGATTGCTGTGCAGTAATGTTTGATTACTTGCATTATTTTCAGTAACGTTCTCCTTACTGCTGTGGTCAGTTTTCCTTTTTTTTCTATTCTATCACCCAATCCTTCAACTATAAATACTCTTCTGGTTAGTCCTGCATGTGATCAGTTTCTCTTGCTTTGTAAATGAACAATCTAGACATTATGGACCGCCGGTCCAGGTTCTTAGAAAATGCAAGGATTTTTGGTGCACAAAGGGGCTATAGAGGACAAGAGTTAATGGCGTTCATACAACGCGAACAGGAAGGATGGGACTCAATGCTTGCTCGTCATGCAGCGGAGAGGGAAGAAGAAGAGAGAATACGGCAACTTGAAGAAGAAGAAGATGCTAGACAACTCCAAGAGGATGCAGCTGTCGAAAGAATGAAGCTTCTTCAAGAAAAGCTGCATAACTATCGACTACTTAGGCAGACAAAGAAGAGAGAACTGCAGTTAGACACAGGGAACGGTGAGAACAACATCCAGGTAGTTGAGGGAACTGACAACTCCCATACTGACACTCTGGTAGAAAGGTCAGGGACTCACTCTCTCAATGGAGAGGTGTGTACTATTGCGCCAAATGGTACCTCATCAAATGATGAAGTAATAGACCACCCAAGACCTTGCCTCACCTCTCTTATTCCTTATAGGAAAAGAGTGGACATCAAGAATTCTTTGACAGGAATCAGATCTACATTGCTGAACCCCTGTATTCTCCATTGCCCTGATAAGCAAAATGAGAAGCCTCCTGTCCCCACAAGGAAGCGAGGACAGAAAACAAAGAAATCTTCAAAAGGGATCAGATCCACATTGCTGAACCCCTTTACTCCCCTTAACTCAGATGAGCAAAGTGAGGAGACTCCTCCTGAGCCTAAATGGAATCATGGAAGGAGAAATGTACCGTGGGCACCCGTAATCGTCATACCAGTGACAGACGAACCTCAAACACCACATCCGATTCATTTAACTTCTTATGTTCCTTAGTGAAAGAAGGGAATCGGCATGTTCCGAAAGGGAAGTGTAGGACTAAGAGGACCCCGAACACATCGAACAGCAGCCACCAACGTGATAACTGCTGGAACCGTAAACATGGCGGTTTGACTGGGACACTAGCCAATAATGAAAGTGAAGGTAGCACTTTTAGTGACTCTATGATGCCCTTCAGTAATGTTAAACAAGAAGTGGAATCATGGCAGCATGGTACAGAGAATAACAGTAAATCTGTTTCTTTCATTTCCCTTGATGCAGCCACATGCAATAGGGAGATGAGTATCAGTTCTGATTTGGCATCCCAGATGGGTGACTGTGATGGCAGCAGCACTCAACTTTATTTACTCCCTCTGGACTTGGCCCATAAAAGCTTGACCAGGGAGGAAATAACCGACACAGAGGATACTTTCCCTGAGGTCTTTGCAGAGTTTTCTGGGAAGGAAACTCTTGATGAGCAGGAAATTCCTGTAAGCCTTATTAACTTTGAAAATGGTCAAACAGCACTGTTTGCCATCAACACAAAAGAATGTACTTCTTTTGGGCAGGGAGAGAGCCTATCTCTTGCCTGTGCAGCTGACACCACAGGGGAACTTCAGATGAAGGACATTGTGGCTGAACAAGCCAAGAGTAAAAGGGAAACCAAACACTCTGGTCTTAGAGTACTCTTCACTTCGAAAGATGCGACAGGAGTAACTCAGCTGCCGGTAGAAGCTTCGGTCCGAAGCAATACCACCTTAGCATCTTCAGAAAACGAACCACTTCTGACTGATGTGACTGTATTTACTGAACTACTTTTGTGCTCTGATTCCGAAAGGAGCTCTATTCATGAGAAACTCACCCCGATAAATTATGAAGGGGAGGACAGAATGCACACAGGAGGGGACAAGTTGACCCCCTACCAAGAAAGAGTCAGTGGTAAACTGCGCCAACCTCATGGTACCTTGATGGACGCCATCCCTTATACCAAAAGAAAAGTGACAGATTGTACCAAGATTGATAATGGGTGGAGGAGAATAGCGGAAGATAGTTGCACTGTGACTCTTCCATACAAGCAGTCCCTACAAGCTCTACCGCTTTTGATAGGGCAGAATCTAGGTACATTGTGGGTTAAGACTTGTTATCAGGTTGGCCTTGGTATCTCAGCATCCAGACCCACGAAATCATTGATTCTGGGGGATGCAATACCTCCGGACAAACGGTCAGTACACCACTGGTGCATGCATTTTAAGCACATCTACTGGACAAGACATTGTCATAAAGACTACTGGAAATTCAGACCAGTGGAAGTCTTGGGAGCCAGGAAGTGGTAGTCTGGTATTCTTGTTCTACTTGACAGCGATCTTAGCATTCTTACAGAAAGCTTCGAAAGGGGGGCTTCTGTCGCGAGACGCCGCTTCAAGTAGACAAGATACTTTTGGCTGACGTACCACCCCTTTGTGACCCTTCTATTTTTCTCTCTTACATGCGCCCAGTGACTTCATTTTCGTCATAAGACGCATTGAGAGATATCCCGGTTATAGCCTACGGTTGCTGTTTGGGGATTTTCCATTGTCCTACTTGTAATTCCCCTGAGCTTTCACGTATAAAAATATACGGCTAGTAACTCGGCAACGTAGCGGGAAAATCCTGGCCAAACACCGGATCCCGCAGTGAGACAAGATTGCCAGCCATTTTACTTCAGGTCAGCAAGCAGGTGTTAGAGCGGGCCGTTTTGGCAGAACTTTGTCTTTCTCGCCGCCTAAAAACCCTAGCAACATGACCATATAGTTACATCTAAATCCAGGTGAGCACAGTAACTGTTAATTAAATCGTGATTTCAGTTTTCGGGCCGCATTTCGTGTACAATATTAGAATTGTACCAGACAGAGGAAAAACCACGCTGACCCATTTCTGCACATGGACAGGAAACCATTTCTTTATGATCTATTCCTGATTCCTATTGTTCGGTATTGTTCGGTATCTAGACTCTTAGGAAGTTATCTATCTTCTATTGCTGGTAGATGAATGATCTATGGCTGGTTATTAGAGTTTGTGTAGATAATGGTAACATTTCAATGGTAACATTTCATAGGAAACATTGTTCTTCTCATGCTCATACTTCTATAATTCATAATGTTTGCTTGTTGTAGAAGTGCTGAATTTTGTTTTCAGGTTATTGATGTACTATTCATGATGTTATTAATGTATCATTTTACTGAATACACAGCAGTATTAAATGCTGTGATTTTGAGGACATGCTGTCCAAGAAAACACCCAGTGGAATATCTGGAAGACAGGAAAGGCAACCCCTTTTATCTAGAATTCTCAATATTTATAGAAAGAATTCTATAGCATTCTGTCTGATTTTGTGTTGCATTTATAACTGCATATTGCTGTCTGAGTCTGTGTAATTGAGTGGTATTACACTATCATCCTGAAGGACAGAAGATGGAAGACATTCATCTGGACTGGACAGTAGTCAGAAGTGGAAGCTATGTAAATGACAATGCTACTAGACCATTATCCCACTTCTGACAATATGAAGAGAGAGGGGAGAGTGGGGAATATATTTTATTTTGCAAAACAGCAGGGACTATATATTTTTTGATTGTTTCCATCCCTAGCTGCTGAAAAGCCGAGGACAGATTCCTTGTTCCTTGTGGCAGGACGAGCTTCCAAACCACTGCCAGGCTGGTTGTAGCTAATGATTGGAGTGCCCTAAGGAAGATCTTGGTGCTTGGGACAGATCCGACATTCCACCTCAGTCTTTGAAATGGATGATCCTCTGGGAAACTCCAGGTGGTAATTGTTGTATGTTATTTCCCCACTGATCCTCTCATGACGACAGTTTCATGTTACTATCATTTTTATCTTTCATCCTACTTAGTTTGAATAATGTATTTTCAAAAGTAAATAGATGATTGAATTTTACTTTAATTTTAATAAACATTCCTATGATTGATTTAAACTCATAGTTAAAGTTTATTTCTATTTCTAGATGTATGTATGGTGTCAGTGCTGTCTACCAATATACATAGTCTAGATGGGGGCTTAATTTTATTACCAGAAAGGGAAATTGTCGGGAGGGGTAATCTGCTCTGTCTAAGTGTTTAGGCATCTAAATTCCCTTATCCCTTTTCTGGGGATATTCAGGCAGCTCACCTTCTTTCGCGAGCCAATTCGAGTCTGTATCTGAGTATCCAGGGACACTGTCTGCTCTTTGCACCAAAAGACAGTTGTCTCGGTTCCTAACAAGATAACACCACTTTAGTGAGTGTAAAAGGAAATTTTTTTTTTCCCAAATCTTGACTGCTTTATCATTTGATATTGATTGTAAATCATTTTTATGTTGACATTCTATCATTTGACATTATTGTTAAGTTTATTTAATGTGTCATTGATTGCTGTGCAGTAATGTTTGATTACTTGCATTATTTTCAGTAACGTTCTCCTTACTGCTGTGGTCAGTTTTCCTTTTTTTTCTATTCCATCACCCAATCCTTCAACAATAAATACTCTTATGGTTAGTCCTGCATGTGATCAGTTTCTCTTGCTTTGTAAATGAACAATCTAGACATTATGGACCGCCGGTCCAGGTTCTTAGAAAATGCAAGGATTTTTGGTGCGCAAAGGGGCTATAGAGGACAAGAGTTAATGGCGTTCATACAACGTGAACAGGAAGGATGGGACTCAATGCTTGCTCGTCATGCAGCGGAGAGGGAAGAAGAAGAGAGAATACGGCAACTTGAAGAAGAAGAAGATGCTAGACAACTCCAAGAGGATGATCAGCTGTCGAAAGAATGAAGCTTCTTCAAGAAAAGCTGCATAACTATCGACTACTTAGGCAGACAAAGAAGAGAGAACTGCAGTTAGACACAGGGAACGGTGAGAACAACATCCAGGTAGTTGAGGGAACTGACAACTCCCATACTGACACTCTGGTAGAAAGGTCAGGGACTCACTCTCTCAATGGAGAGGTGTGTACTATTGCGCCAAATGGTACCTCATCAAATGATGAAGTAATAGACCACCCAAGACCTTGCCTCACCTCTCTTATTCCTTATAGGAAAAGAGTGGACATCAAGAATTCTTTGACAGGAATCAGATCTACATTGCTGAACCCCTGTATTCTCCATTGCCCTGATAAGCAAAATGAGAAGCCTCCTGTCCCCACAAGGAAGCGAGGACAGAAAACAAAGAAATCTTCAAAAGGGATCAGATCCACATTGCTGAACCCCTTTACTCCCCTTAACTCAGATGAGCAAAGTGAGGAGACTCCTCCTGAGCCTAAATGGAATCATGGAAGGAGAAAAGTGTACCGTGGGCACCCTTAATCGTCATACCAGTGACAGACGAACCTCAAACACCACATCCGATTCATTTAACTTCTTATGTTCCTTAGTGAAAGAAGGGAATCGGCATGTTCCGAAAGGGAAGTGTAGGACTAAGAGGACCCCGAACACATCGAACAGCAGCCACCAACGTGATAACTGCTGGAACCGTAAACATGGCGGTTTGACTGGGACACTAGCCAATAATGAAAGTGAAGGTAGCACTTTTAGTGACTCTATGATGCCCTTCAGTAATGTTAAACAAGAAGTGGAATCATGGCAGCATGGTACAGAGAATAACAGTAAATCTGTTTCTTTCATTTCCCTTGATGCAGCCACATGCAATAGGGAGATGAGTATCAGTTCTGATTTGGCATCCCAGATGGGTGACTGTGATGGCAGCAGCACTCAACTTTATTTACTCCCTCTGGACTTGGCCCATAAAAGCTTGACCAGGGAGGAAATAACCGACACAGAGGATACTTTCCCTGAGGTCTTTGCAGAGTATTCTGGGAAGGAAACTCTTGATGAGCAGGAAATTCCTGTAAGCCTTATTAACTTTGAAAATGGTCAAACAGCACTGTTTGCCATCAACACAAAAGAATGTACTTCTTTTGGGCAGGGAGAGAGCCTATCTCTTGCCTGTGCAGCTGACACCACAGGGGAACTTCAGATGAAGGACATTGTGGCTGAACAAGCCAAGAGTAAAAGGGAAACCAAACACTCTGGTCTTAGAGTACTCTTCACTTCGAAAGATGCGACAGGAGTAACTCAGCTGCCGGTAGAAGCTTCGGTCCGAAGCAATACCACCTTAGCATCTTCAGAAAACGAACCACTTCTGACTGATGTGACTGTATTTACTGAACTACTTTTGTGCTCTGATTCCGAAAGGAGCTCTATTCATGAGAAACTCACCCCGATAAATTATGAAGGGGAGGACAGAATGCACACAGGAGGGGACAAGTTGACCCCCTACCAAGAAAGAGTCAGTGGTAAACTGCGCCAACCTCATGGTACCTTGATGGACGCCATCCCTTATACCAAAAGGAAAGTGACAGAATGTACTAAGATTGATAATCGGTGGAGGAGAATAGCGGAAGATAGTTGCACTGTGACTCTTCCATACAAGCAGCCCCTACAAGCTCTACCTCTTTTGATAGGGCAGAATCTAGGTACATTGTGGGTTAAGACTTGTTATCAGGTTGGCCTTGGTATCTCAGCATCCAGACCCACGAAATCATTGATTCTGGGGGATGCAATACCTCCGGACAAACGGTCAGTACACCACTGGTGCATGCATTTTAAGCACATCTACTGGACAAGACATTGTCATAAAGACTACTGGAAATTCAGACCAGTGGAAGTCTTGGGAGCCAGGAAGTGGTAGTCTGGTATTCTTGTTCTACTTGACAGCGATCTTAGCATTCTTACAGAAAGCTTCGAAAGGGGGGCTTCTGTCGCGAGACGCCGCTTCAAGTAGACAAGATACTTTTGGCTGACGTACCACCCCTTTGTGACCCTTCTATTTTTCTCTCTTACATGCGCCCAGTGACTTCATTTTCGTCATAAGACGCATTGAGAGATATCCCGGTTATAGCCTACGGTTGCTGTTTGGGGATTTTCCATTGTCCTACTTGTAATTCCCCTGAGCTTTCACGTATAAAAATATACGGCTAGTAACTCGGCAACGTAGCGGGAAAAACTGGCCAAACACCGGAAATCCGCAGTGAGACAAGATTGCCAGCCATTTTTACTTCAGGTCAGCAAGCAGGTGTTAGAGCGGGCCGTTTTTGGCAGAACTTTGTCTTTCTCGCCGCCTAAAAACCCTAGCAACATGACCATATAGTTACATCTAAATCCAGGTGAGCACAGTAACTGTTAATTAAATCGTGATTTCAGTTTTCGGGCCGCATTTCGTGTACAATATTAGAATTGTACCAGACAGAGGAAAAACCACGCTGACCCATTTCTGCACATGGACAGGAAACCATTTCTTTATGATCTATTCCTGATTCCTATTGTTCGGTATCTAGGAGGTTACTTCTGTTTGCTGTATCTAAGACTCTTAGGAAATTTGTTGTCTTCTATTGCTGGTAGATGAATGATCTATGGCTGGTTATTAGAGTTTGTGTAGATAACATTTCAATAAACATTTCAATGGTAACATTTCATAGGAATACATTGTTTTCTCATGCTCATACTTCTATAATTCATAATGTTTGCTTGTTGTAGAAGTGCTGAATTTTGTTTTCAGGTTATTGATGTATTTATTCATGATGTTATTAATGTATTATTTTACTTATACACAGCAGTATTAAATGCTGTGATTTTGAGGACATGCTGTCCAACCCACTTGGGAAACACCCAGTGGAAAATATCTGGAAGACAGGAAAGGCAAGGCCCCTTTTATCTAGAATTCTCAATATTTATAGAGAGAATTCTATAACATTCTGTCTGATTTTGTGTTGCATTTATAACTGCATATTGCTGTCTGAGTCTGTGTAAATGAGTGGTATTACACTATCATCCTGAAGGACAGAAGATGGAAGACATTCATCTGGACTGGACAGTAGTCAGAAGTGGAAGCTATGTAAATGACAAGGCTACTAGACCATTATCCCACTTCTGACAATATGAAGAGAGAGGGGAAAGTTGGGGAATATATTTTTTTTTTGCAAAACAGCAGGGACTATATATTTTTTTGATTGTTTCCATCCCTAGCTGCTGAAAAGCCGAGGACAGATTCCTTGTTTCCTTGGGCAGGACGAGCTTCCAAACCACTGCCAGGCTGGTCTCGTAGCTAATGATTGGAGTGCCCTAAGGAAGATCTTGGTGCTTGGGACAGATCTGAACATTCCACCTCAGTCTTTGAAATGGATGATCCTCTGGGAAACTCCAGGTGACAATTGTTGTATGTTATTTCCCACTGATCCTCTCATGACGACAGTTTTTCATGTTACTATCATTTTTTTATCTTTCATCCTACTTAGTTTGAATAATGTATTTTCAAAAGTAAATAGATGATTGAATTTTACTTTAATTTTAAAAACAGTCCTATGATTGATTTAAACTCATAGTTAAAGTTTATTTCTATTTCTAGATGTATGTATGGTGTCAGTGCTGTCTACCAATATACATAGTCTAGATGGGGGCTAATTTTATTACCAGAAAGGGAGTCGGAGAGGGGTAACCTGCTCTGTCTAAGTGTTTAGGCATCTAATATTCCCTTATCCCTTTTTATGGGGATATTCAGGCAGCTCACATTATTTCGCGAGTTTATTTAAGTCTGTATCTGAGTATCCAGGGACACTGTAATGCTCTTTGCACCAAAAGACAGTTGTTCGGTTCCTAACAGATAACACCACTTTAGTACTGCTGTGGTCAGTAACAATCTAGACATTATGGACCGCCGGTCCAGGTTCTTAGAAAATGCAAGGATTTTTTGGTGCGCAAAAGGGGCTATAGAGGACAAGAGTTAACGGCGTTCATACAACGCGAACAGGAAGGATGGGACTCAATGCTTGCTCGTCATGCAGCGGAGAGGGAAGAAGAAGAGAGAATACGGCAACTTGAAGAAGAAGAAGATGCTAGACAACTCCAAGAGGATGCAGCTGTCGAAAGAATGAAGCTTCTTCAAGAAAAGCTGCATAACTATCGACTACTTAGGCAGACAAAGAAGAGAGAACTGCAGTTAGACACAGGGAACGGTGAGAACAACATCCAGGTAGTTGAGGGAACTGACAACTCCCATACTGACACTCTGGGTAGAAAGGTCAGGGACTCACTCTCTCAATGGAGAGTTGTGTACTATTGCGCCAAATGGTACCTCATCAAATGATGAAGTAATAGACCACCCAAGACCTTGCCTCACCTCTCTTATTCCTTATAGGAAAAGAGTGGACATCAAGAATTCTTTGACAGGAATCAGATCTACATTGCTGAACCCCTGTATTCTCCATTGCCCTGATAAGCAAAATGAGAAGCCTCCTGTCCCCACAAGGAAGCGAGGACAGAAAACAAAGAAATCTTCAAAAGGGATCAGATCCACATTGCTGAACCCCTTTACTCCCCTTAACTCAGATGAGCAAAGTGAGGAGACTCCTCCTGAGCCTAAATGGAATCATGGAAGGAGAAAGTGTACCGTGGGCACCCTTAATCGTCATACCAGTGACAGACGAACTCAAACACCACATCCGATTCATTTAACTTCTTATGTTCCTTAGTGAAAGAAGGGAATCGGCATGTTCCGAAAGGGAAGTGTAGGACTAAGCGGACCCCGAACACATCGAACAGCAGCCACCAACGTGATAAACTGCTGGAACCGTAAAACATGGCGGTTTGACTGGGACACTAGCCAATAATGAAAGTGAAGGTAGCACCTTCAGTGACTCTATGATGCCCTTCGGTAATGTTAAACAAGAAGTGGAATCATGGCAGCATGGTACAGAGAATAAAACAGTAAACATGTTTCTTTCATTTCCCTTGATGCAGCCACATGCAATAGGGAGATGAGTATCAGTTCTGATTTGGCATCCCAGATGGGTGACTGTGATGGCAGCAGCACTCAACTTTATTTACTCCCTCTGGACTTGGCCCATAAAAGCTTGACCAGGGAGGAAATAACCGACACAGAGGATACTTTCCCTGAGGTCTTTGCAGAGTATTCTGGGAAGGAAACTCTTGATGAGCAGGGAAATTCCTGTAAGCCTTATTAACTTTGAAAATGGTCAAACAGCACTGTTTTCCATCAACACAAAAGAATGTACTTCTTTTGGGCAGGGAGAGAGCCTATCTCTTGCCTGTGCAGCTGACACCACAGGGGAACTTCAGATGAAGGACCTTGTGGCTGAACAAGCCAAGAGTAAAAGGGAAACCAAATAATCTGGTCTTAGAGTACTCTTCACTTCGAAAGATGCGACAGGAGTAACTCAGCTGCCGGTAGAAGCTTCGGTCCGAAGCAATACCACCTTAGCATCTTCAGAAAACGAACCACTTTGACTGATGTGACTGTATTTACTGAACTACTTTTGTGCTCTGATTCCGAAAGGAGGGCTCTATGCATGAGAAACCTCACCCCGATAAAATTATGAAGGGGAGGACAGAGAATGCACACAGGAGGGGACAACCGTGACTCCCCCTACCAAGAAAGAGGAGTCAGTGGGTAAACTGCGCCAACCTCATGGTACCCCGAGGGACGCCATCCCTTATACCAAAAAAAGGAAAGTGACAGATTGTACCAAGATGGATAAAATGGGGGGAGGAAGAAAGGAGGAATAGCGGAAGATAGTTGCAC
>CAJHNH020003114.1:65000-82488 GCA_905116865.2 Candidula unifasciata | reverse complement strand
GAAAAAGGGTTACAATGGGGTGAAGCAGACGAAGTATACCATTATGGGACCTGACATGTTTAAGTAACAATTGTGCAGTAAATTATACACATAAAGGTGCAAAGTACTTTGTACGGTTGCGTAGTGACAGAAGAAAAATGCCTTTTTTGTGGATAGACGTGATTACAAACATTACACCGGAGGGACTATCAGAATATGATATCTCAGGAGGCAGTGGTTAAAAAAACAAAAAAACGAATACAACTGCGAAGAAACTATAAACGCATGGCGCGTTGCTTTCATTTTCCATGAGTGCAATATTCCTACTGGCAGACACAAACTGAACAAAGGTGAGCCTATATGGGTAATGGATTCTGATGGAAGGGATTGTTGAGTTGTTTTGAGCGGGCTGTTTTGTTCTTCTGTGTGTATTTTGCTGGCATGTTTATATGCAAGAGAGTTGTCTTGGTGGATGGCAAACAGATTCTACAATACACAAACCAAATGTTTGTCTTGTGTGGAAAATTAAAACCCCTTCTGACTGATCAATACAAAAGCACCAGGATTGAAATGTAAACTTTGTATGTATGTATGTATGTATGTATGTATGTATGTATGTATGTATGTATGTATGTATGTATGTATGTATGTATGTATGTATGTATGTATGTATGTATGTATGTATGTATGTATGTATGTATGTATGTATGTATGTATGTATGTATGTATGTATGTATGTATGTATGTATGTATGTATGTATGTATGTATGTATGTATGTATGTATGTATGTATGTATGTATGTATGTATGTATGTATGTATGTATGTATGTATGTATGTATGTATGTATGTATGTATGTATGTATGTATGTATGTATGTATGTATGTATGTATGTATGTATGTATGTATGTATGTATGTATGTATGTATGTATGTATGTATGTATGTATGTATGTATGTATGTATGTATGTATGTATGTATGTATGTATGTATGTATGTATGTATGTATGTATGTATGTATGTATGTATGTATGTATGTATGTATGTATGTATGTATGTATGTATGTATGTATGTATGTATGTATGTATGTATGTATGTATGTATGTATGTATGTATGTATGTATGTATGTATGTATGTATGTATGTATGTATGTATGTATGTATGTATGTATGTATGTATGTATGTATGTATGTATGTATGTATGTATGTATGTATGTATGTATGTATGTATGTATGTATGTATGTATGTATGTATGTATGTATGTATGTATGTATGTATGTATGTATGTATGTATGTATGTATGTATGTATGTATGTATGTATGTATGTATGTATGTATGTATGTATGTATGTATGTATGTATGTATGTATGTATGTATGTATGTATGTATGTATGTATGTATGTATGTATGTATGTATGTATGTATGTATGTATGTATGTATGTATGTATGTATGTATGTATGTATGTATGTATGTATGTATGTATGTATGTATGTATGTATGTATGTATGTATGTATGTATGTATGTATGTATGTATGTATGTATGTACGTACGTACGTACGTACGTACGTACGTACGTACGTACGTACGTACGTACGTACGTACGTACGTACGTACGTACGTACGTACGTACGTACGTACGTACGTACGTACGTACGTACGTACGTACGTACGTACGTATGTATGCATGTATGCATGTATGTATGTATGTATGTATGTATGTATGTATGTATGTATGTATGTATGTACGTATGTATGTATGTATGTATGTACGTATGTATGTATGTACGTGTAAACCATTTTGCAAGACAATCTCATACCAGAACAACAGGTTAAGTGTCCATTCCTATCCAGTGCAGTTCGGAAGTGCCAGGAGTGATCTCCAGAAAGAATAGAGCCCTTGCTGTAGAAACAAAATGCAACACTTGAAAATGTAAGAGGGGCAGAAAAGCAAGTGTTCAAGTGTTGTCGGCTTGATTTCTTTGAGTGGAGTGTCCTCTTCGTTGATTGTTTGAAGTAAAGGGAGTTCATCATCATTTATGTTTGTGGGTGTCGTAACTGTTCTATCGTTGTCTCGTTTGTTGTTTGATCTTCTGGTGTTGGCCGCTCGGCGTCTGGTTTCTTCGTCTGCACGGATTTCTTCGCTATGTGATCTTCAGGTGTCGGCTGCTCGGCGGTGTTTCTCTCTGTGGCCTCGGTGGTCTTTGATGTTGCGATCGTGTTTCCGTTGAGCTCGCGGGGGCGGGCGACTTGTGAGGACGGCATTGTTTTCTTCATCGTCGTTATTTTTGTTTTTGATGTTTCGCCTTGCGGGTTTTTATCTTGACTCTGTATTTGTCGTATTTTCTTGTTTAGTACAGCTGGAAATACCTTCAGTGAGACAAAAATGCTGACAACATGGAACGAAGTTTTCTCATGGAGGTGTGTCAGCACACGAACGTAGGGGCATACGCTCGCGCTGCAGGGCGATCGCAGCAGATGTGGCGAGGCATAATCGCCCATGCCAGCCGGCAAAGTACATGATGATGATGATTCACTATTCGTATTCGTATCGGCCGAATAGTGGGTCCAGCTATTCGTATTCGGCTGAATAGTGAAAATCACTATTCAGTACAGCCCTACTTGTAATACACATTTAATCAATCCTTGAAGCTATTTCCAAAAGACCAGCAAACAAGAAGGTTACAGGAAACTTTGCGCAGCCTATATAATCTAGTCTTCCCTTTTTGTGATGTCGGTGATCCTCATCCACATGGTGGCACTTTGTGTCATCGGGTGTTTATTGCTTGTGTGATGTCCTGGTGGGGTAGAAAGTCAGTCAGTCAGTTGTGTGATGCAATTTTTTGTTATTTGAAGCCCAACTCTGGCTCTTGCTAGGGGCCGCAATACAGCCCGACTATAAATATGGTCTAATGACTGAACGTGGTTTCTAGGACCTCTCCAGGGGTGATCCTCATCCACATGGTGGCACTATGTGTCATCGGGTGTTTATCGCTTGTGTGATGTCCTGGTGGGGTATAAAATCGACTCTACTACTACTATTCGCGCAGCTCCTTGAGTCTCAGAGCTTTAAAACGCCTAAGATATTTTTAAACAAAGTCTATGAACTGGAGGGAGGACCAGAGCATGTTTGAGGCGTGGATAAACACAACTGCCGTTATCTCATTGTTTTTGTTTGACTACAGAAGGTATATTTCAAAGCAAGCAATAGACTAGCACAGGAACCTGCTAATTAATGTTTGTAGATTATTAATAAAAAGTGGGGTAACTTTGCTACTATTTTTGCTCCATGCAGCAGTACTGAAATAATGTTGTAGTGAAGTATCTTATGTTTGGTACAGTTAACATTTCTTATAAAATTCACAGTTCTTAGTAAGACGAAACCCCACCTGTATTCATTTTTATACTTAATTTAGCGAATCTGAGAACGTGAGCTTTGTTAAAAATGATGGCCAACAAACATTCGTCATAGCATGAGACAGAAAATTGTAACATAAAAAACAAAAACAAAATTCGCCAAAACAAGCTTCTGTACCAGCCGGATTAAACCACTTTGAACCATACGCCAAAGAAGCTTATTGTATACAGCAATTGTACATGCTTGAATGTCTAACCTGTTTACCCCCCTCATGTTCGAGAACGTAAAATATCTGATATCGAAGTGGACGGTTCTCACGATGTTAAAATGCCCGACACAGCTGGCAGTATTGGCGGTTTCTTGTTCTTCCTTTTCTTCGCTGTCACCGGATGTAAACTCCGGCGGAAAGTTTCGGTTCTTCATCCACTTCTGGACTTTACCTCCGATTTATGTATCTACCTTATCTATATACAGACTGTTTATTCCTCGACTTTCAGACTCCGACTTTGAAGGAAGCCTGTCACTTAGTCGACTCATACGACCTGCTTGTTGTCCCCAAATGGGAACACCGGAACCCATACCGGCTTTCTTGTTAAAATTGTAATGCCGTTTAGATTTTCGAAATGGGGATGTGTTTGTGGCAAAAGTAAAAGGGGTGGGAGGGGGGGGGATTCTGTATAAAAGTGGTTTGGGGGTTTGGCTGGACCTCTCAGAAGATAAAGAGCCGCTGTGTTGCAGTGGCTAGATACTCGGTACCTACCCCAAGGTCTTGGGTTCGAATCAGCAAGGAATGGAATATTTTGTTTTTAAAATTACCCTGGCTCTTAAAACTGTATACACAAGGAAGATGATTGGTCGTAGACCAAGAAGACGATCGAAAGATAACATCCAGACAGACCTGCAAACATTTGGTGTTTTCAACTGGAAAGAGCAGGCCATCCAGCAAGATGAATGGAGGCGGGTGATAAGTAGTGTATCAGCGTGATACGGCGCGCATTTGGCCTAAGCCACCTTCTTTATCCTTAGTAAAAGATGGCGGCCAAATCTGCTTGGTCTGTTCGTGTGGCTGTTCTTTATCCTTAGTAAATATCGATCGGGACAGCCACCCTCTTTATCCTTAGTAAATATCGATCAGGTGGTTGGTGACAGCATGCGTGACTGGGTTTCCCGGGCGGGGAAAGACATATGATGCATAAATCGATATGTTGTGTCCATAGCAACTGGTTATTCATTGTCGGTATGTTGGGGTGTGGGTATTTTCTTTGGGGAAAGGCAAATATTTATTTAGTGCAGGACTAGATGTTGGCTAAAGTGGCGGATATTTAAAAACCTAATACAAAGCGCCCTAGGAAATCGATACTTTGTAGGCATTATTATCTTCATAACTGCAGGTCACAGGTGGCGTTATATAAAATGGGGCAGGCAGGGAGGGGGCGACAGGACGACTAATAGAGTCGGTGCGGGCTTATGATTTCTGTAATAGACAAAATTAGTAGTTGTTTGTTAGCGGGGATATATATATGTTACAATAATTTAGGGGATATGAAAATAGACATAGGCAGCAGTTACAGGTGGCAGATGGGAGCCATTTTAGGGTTAGGGTAAAGAAACCTAGGAAGGTGGCGTGATGACCGGGGATATATTAGAAAGGGCGACTCAAGCGCCATCATCATCATCATCTGTGTCATGGTATTGAAGGGATGGTTTGAGCTGTAGTAAAAAGGAGGACATACGACAGAAGGGTAGCTGTCTTCTCATAGTGTTGAGGGCAGAAGAGAAGGGGCTTACCTGACATCGGTGAGCAGCGGGGCGGGCGGGGCAAGGGACACGGGGCGACAGGGCGACTAAAACGGTTGGTGTTGGTTTATGGGTTCTGTAATAGACAAAAAAAATTAGAAGTTGGTTGTTAGCGGGAGATATATATGTTATAAAACGAAACAAGTTATGGGATATGAAAATAGACATAGGCAGCAGTGACAGCCAGCAGAGGGGGAGGGGGTGTTTTAGGGTTAAGGTAAAGAAACCTAGAAAGGTGGTTTGATGACCGAGGATATATACTAAAGGGCGACTTGAGCGCCATCGACATCATCTGTGTCATGGGAGAGAAGGTCGACTGCTCAGGGATGGTTTGAGCTATAGTGAAAAGGAGAACGTACAATAGAAGGGTGGGCGGCTTGTCATAGTGTTAGATGTTGATAGTTTAAGTTTTAGTAAAAAGGACAACTTTAACAAAGAGGCGACCGTTGTGACATATTATTGGATATTGACCGCTCTAGGAGGGTATGAGTTAAAATAAAAAACAATATGGTAATTTATAGCAAAACGGCGACTCTTGTGACATATTGAGGAGGCCGACCGCTTATGAAGGGTTTGAGTTGAAGTAAAAAGGGGACTTTATGGCAAAACGGCGACTCTTGTGTCATAGCAGCGAATGCCAACCGATCATTGAGGTTTTGATTTTAGGTAAAAATGGGAATTTATGGTAAAATGGCACCTTTTATGTCAACAATAATAAGGAATGCCGGCCGCGCAGAAATAGTTTAAGCTGTAGTAAAAAGGAAAACATACGACATTTGGCATGTGTCTTATCACAGTGTTAGATATTGATAGGTTAGGGAGGGTTTAGTTGCAGTAAAAACGAAAGCGTTAACAGAAGGGTGACTTTTGTAACATATTATGGGAGGCCGGCCACTCACCCGTAGTTTAAATTGTAGTGGGAAAAATACCAAAAGGACGACAGGTGTGGCAAAGTGTCGGGTTCTGGCCGTACATATATGGTTGAGCTGTAGTTTAAAAAAAGGAGAACTGTTGTGTCATATTGTTAGATATCACCGATCATAAAGGGTTTTTACTAACTGTCCCGGCTGCCTCGGACACGATGCGACTTTAGGAAAACCTTGGGTTATGCAGTCGACGACGAAGACGACATTAGCGGCGACGATGACGCCGAAGACGACGACCCGCCGAAGTCAACAAGGAAGACGACAACGAGGACGCTGACAACGCCGGAAGCAACGAGGAAGACTTAAGTGACCTAAGATGTCTCGTCAAGAAAAATATCGGGTGGTTGCTGGGTCCCAGGGGCAGTGCACTACTTACTAAGAACCGTCGGCAACTGACTTGACAATACCAGTGAAAGACATGCTCTGTCTCTTGCGTGCTTTGTGGTGTCCCGTAGAGAAAACCATCGAGTGATTTGCTGTGTCAGAAGGACAGTTAGCTACTTAATAGGAACCTTAGGTGACGACTTGTCAAGACCAGTGAAAGATATGCTCTTTCTCTTTCGTGGCTTACGGTGTCCTGTGAAGAAAAACATCGGGTGACTTTTGTGCGCCAAGGATAGTGATCGGGTTACCCGGCGTCTTCTGTTATCGCCTTGTGAAGACCCGTGAAAGACATGCGATGTCTCGTGCGTCCTTTACGTTGTCCGTCGAGAAAGATATAGCGCCTTTTTGGTACCCAAAATTGCCCCAGCTCCCCTTTGCCCCAAGGATAGTGATCGGGTTATCTGGCGTCTTCAGTTATTGCCTTGTAAAGACCAGTGAAAGACATGTAACGTCTCATGTGTGGTTTACGCTGTCTGTCGAGAAAGACATAGCGCCCTTTTGGCACCTAAAATTGCCCCAGCCCACCTTCGTCGCCTGGTAGCGCCGCCTCTGACCTACAACGTAAACCCTTTATGATCGGTGATATCTAACAATATGACACAACAGTTCTCCTTTTTTTAAACTACAGCTCAACCATATATGTACGGCCAAAACACGACACTTTGCCACACCTGTCGTCCTTTTGGTATTTTTCCCACTACAATTTAAACTACGGGTGAGTGGCCGGCCTCCCATAATATATTACAAAAGTCGCCCTTCTGTTAACGCTTTCGTTTTTACTGCAACTAAACCCTCCCTAACCTATCAATATCTAACACTGTGATAAGACACATGCCAAATGTCGTATGTTTTCCTTTTCACTACAGCTTAAACTATTTCTGCGCGGCCGGCATTCCTTATTATTGTTGACATAAAAGTTGCCATTTTACCATAAATTCCCATTTTTACCTAAAATCAAAACCTCAATGATCGGTTGGCATTCGCTGCTATGACACAAGAGTCGCCGTTTTGCCATAAAGTCCCCTTTTTACTTCAACTCAAACCCTTCATAAGCGGTCGGCCTCCTCAATATGTCACAAGAGTCGCCGTTTTGCTATAAATTACCATATTGTTTTTTATTTTAACTCATACCCTCCTTGAGCGGTCAATATCCAATAATATGTCACAACGGTCGCCTCTTTGTTAAAGTTTTCCTTTTTACTAAAACTTAAACTATCAACATCTAACACTATGACAAGCCGCCCACCCTTCTATTGTACGTTCTCCTTTTTACTATAGCTCAAACCATCCCTGAGCAGTCGACCTTTGCTCCCATGACACAGATGATGATGATGGCGCTCAAGTCACCCTTTAGTATATATCCCCGGTCATCAAACCACCTTTCTAGGTTTCTTAACCTAAACCCTAAAACGCCCCCTCCCCCTCTGCTGGCTGTCACTGCTGCCTATGTCTATTTTTATATCCCATAACTTGTTTCTTTTTATAACATATATATCTCCCGCTAACAACCCACTTCTAATTTTTTTTTGTCTATTACAGAACCCATAAACCAACACCAACCGTTTTAGTCGCCCTGTCGCCCCGTGTCCCTTGCCCCACCCGCCCCGCTGCTCACCGATGTCAGGTAAGCCCCTTCTCTTCTGCCCTCAACACTATGAGAAGACAGCTACCCTTCTGTCGTATGTCCTCCTTTTTACTACAGCTCAAACCATCCCTTCAATACCATGACACAGATGATGATGATGATGGCGCTCGAGTCGCCCTTTCTAATATATCCCCGGTCATCACGCCACCTTCCTAGGTTTCTTTACCTTAACCCTAAAATGGCTTCCATCTGCCACCTGTCACTGCTGCCTATGTCTATTTTCATATCCCCTAAATTATTGTAACATATATATATCCCCGCTAACAAACAACTACTAGTTTTGTCTATTACAGAAATCATAAGCCCGCACCGACTCTATTAGTCGTCCTGTCGCCCCCTCCCTGCCTGCCCCATTTTATATAACGCCACCTGTGACCTGCAGTTATGAAGATAATAATGCCTACAAAGTATCGATTTCCTAGGGCGCTTTGTATTAGGTTTTTAAATATCCGCCACTTTAGCCAACATCTAGTCCTGCACTAAATAAATATTTGCCTTTCCCCAAAGAAAATACCCACACCCCAACATACCGACAATGAATAACCAGTTGCTATGGAGACAACATATCGATTTATGCATCATATGTCTTTCCCCGCCCAGGAAACCCAGTCACGCATGCTGTCACCAACCACCCGATCGATATTTACTAAGGATAAAGAGGGTGGCTGTCCCGATTGATATTTACTAAGGATAAAGAACAGCCACACGAACAGACCAAGCAGATTTGGCCGCCATCTTTTACTAAGGATAAAGAAGGTGGCTTAGGCCAAATGCGCGCCGTATCACGCTGATACACTACTGTGATATCTGCAGCAGTGAACCTCAAGGGCTCGGAATGCTGAAGAAGAGGAAGGTGATGGCTCCTAATTCATAACACCCTAAATGACAACCACGTAAAGACCTGGGAAGTAAAGGTGGTCGGCATGAGGTCTATTGATATTCACAGAAATGAGAGAAGCATTAAATACCGGATACGCCACTGGTGTGAAAATGTCTTTTACTGTGTTTTTGCTTTCATGTTTATCATTACTGATTTCGTTTCGATTTCCGATTTGGCATGTGTCTTGCCGTTTACGAACCAATTTTATATGCTAATCAGTCTTTGTAAGTAAATGTACTCCAATGTGAAAGGATGCATAGATGGATGAGGAATGCCTGTGCTTCATACATTCTACGCCTGTCATACGAAGTGACGTGATCACTTCCTGCCCTAACCTCTTGCCTTAATGAATACAGTAGAGAGACCCACTACGTAGGATAGCAAATGATTTTTAAAATATCTAAGCCAAGGTATAAAACTAACTGAAGAAATGCAGTCTATAATTCAGTCTAGAAAAAATGAACACTAAGCCCTACATCATCATGTAGCAGGTCCTTTGCAGAACGTCGCTCTCATCACAGTCTGCCTGAAAGAAACTCGGTCTCTCGCCAGCTCTCCTGCCTCATATACTTTCATACTCAAGGAGTCACTTATATCCTGTGCCCATCTTCGTGTCGGTCGGCCCCTGCCCCTCCTTCCTGGTACCATGCCTTCTGCTATAGTTTTTTTGTTTGTTTGTTGATATGACCAAAATATTTCCGCTTCCGAAAAAGGATGCTGTTTATTAGCAAATCTTCCTTGATGTTCAGATCTTTTATAATGTCAATATTTCTCCTCTTTTTTGTCCAAGATATTCTGAGAATCTTTCTATAGCATTTCAGCTCAAAAGCCCCTATTCTCTTTCTTAAGGACTGAGAGATAGTCCACGACTCACATCCGTATGTAGCCACAGGGAAGATGCATGCTCTCAAAATTCTAATTTTGATCTCCTTGCTTGTGCTTAACCATAGACTTTTAAGGCTGTTAAATCTTTGCATTGCCAAGACCATCCTCCTTTTAATTTCTGTTGAACAATCTCCATTGCTGTTTATTATAGATCCTAGATATTCAAAGTTTGTGACATTTTCAATTTATTTATTATTTATTGTTATTCTTGGGTGACAGCCAGTTTTATCTGTGGACATTATTTTCGTTTTCTTTAAATTCAAGAACTGATTTTGATTTTCACTGTGCTTTTGGACAGACATTATTAAATTTTCGATTCCCTTTACGCTGTTTGAAAGGAGGACTGTGTCATCTGCGTAGCGGAGTTCCGGAATAGGGTTGCCACCAATTTTGAGCGGATCATAACTGTCACAAGTCTGGTCATTTTTGACATTTCTCATTATATTTTCTGAGTATATATTGAATAGGTATGGTGAGAGAATGCACCCCTGCCTCACCCCCTTTTGCACCTCGAACCAATCAGATGTTTCACCAGCTGCACTGATGGCTGCTTGTTGTTCATGATATAGTTTTCAATTAAATGCACTAAATGCGCTGAAAATCCAATACTTTTCATAATAGTCCACAATTTGTGGTGCTGGACACAATCAAATGCCTTGCTATAATCAATAAAACAAGCATGAAGATCATTGTTGTATTCTCTGCGTTTTTCAAAAATTATTCTCATATTAAAGATGTGATCCCTAGTTCCTCTGCCCTGTCTGAAACCCGCCTGTGCTTCATCTAGCTCATTTTGTAGTTTCCTTTCAATCCTTTTCATGATAATTCGTAAAAGAATTTTGCTAGCATGACTTATTAATGCGATGGTACGGTAGTTGGAGCATAGCTTCAGATTTCCTTTCTTTGGGAGAAGAATATAAACTGTTCTTTTCCACGCTTTAGGCCAAATGCCACTGTTCCAGATCTTTGAGCACAGTGCATGGTAGATTCAGACGCTGGCCTATCCTCCTGCTTGAAGTAGTTCTGCTGGTATTTCGTCGCAACCTGGTTACTTTCCTTTCTTCAGGCTGTGTATCGTCGATCGTACCTCATCCAGTATTGGCTCTGGTTCTTTTTCATAACTTTCACAAGTCGTTTTTGAATTACGACTTGTGAAAGTTATGAAAAAGAACCAGAGCCATTACTAGTGATAAGCGAAGATTGGATGATAACATTCGCTGTTATAAGTCTGCACAAGCGTGTAAAAAAAATAGACTAGGTTATTTAAGCTGCACACAAATCAGGTTGCCTTATTACCGCCTTGAGTTGGTTTCGACAATGGTATCAAAAACTGTCAGTTTGGGAGCAATTACAAACTAATTAACGTAAAGTAGAAAAAAGAAAGACAGACAGACAGACAGACAGACAGACAGACAGACAGACAGACAGACAGACAGACAGACAGACAGACAGACAGACAGACAGACAGACAGACAGACAGACAGACAGACAGACAGACAGACAGACAGACAGACAGACAGACAGACAGACAGACAGACAGACAGACAGACGGCCCCACAACATCAAAGAAATCAAAATCTATGTGTCATAACACTAAGATCAAAATATTTAAAACATTGATGAGACCAGTTTTTTTTTGTTTACATGGCTCTGAAACTTGGAGTACAACTAAAAGAGACGAAGCCTTGTTACAAGTGTTCGAAAACATAGTATTACTAACAATCTGTGAACTCATCAAAGATGCAAACAGTGGGAATAAAAAAACTAGAAGCATTTCACCCCCGAGAATTACGGTTCTTAGCAATCTGTAAGAAAAGTCGAAGAAGAGTTAGCTTGTCTTTAGCAGTGGGGACACGGAAGAAAAGTTAATTCGCCTTTATCGGTGTACCGGGCGGACGTATATATACGTCCATAGCAGCGAATGGGTTCAGATACACAATGTGTAATGCTTGAAACTGAAAAGCACTGATTTACATTCAGTAATTCACGCGCCAAGGATGTAAATTTAGACTGTTATCATTGCTTTAGTACTCACGGGCTGGAGTGTCATGCTAGCAATGCTATTTAACTATCGTCTATTCTTCTTTCTTTTTTTTTCTGTCTTTCTTTCTGTCTTTCTGTCTTTCTGTCTTTCTTTCTTTCTTTCTTTATTTCTTTCTTTCTTTCTTTCTTTCTTTCTTTCTTTCTTTCTTTCTTTCTTTCTTTCTTTCTTTCTTTCTTTCTTTCTTTCTTTCTTTCTTTTTTTCTTTTCTTTTTCTTTCTTTTGTTCTTTTTGTATGTCTTTCTGTCTTGCTGTCTTTTTGTTCTGTCTTTCTGTCTTCTTTCTTTCTTTCTTTCTTTCTTTCTTTCTTTCTTTCTCTCTTTCTTTCTTTCTTTCTTTCTTTCTTTCTTTCTTTCTTTCTTTCTTTCTTTCTTTCTTTCTTTCTTTCTTTCTTTCTTTCTTTCTTTCTTTCTTTCTTTCTTTCTTTCTTTCTTTCTTTCTTTCTTTCTTTCTTTCTTTCTTTCTTTCTTTCTTTCTTTCTTTCTTTCTTTATTTCTTTCATTCATTCTTTATTTCTTTTTTTTTCTTTCTTTCTTTCTTTCTTTCTTTCTTTCTTTCTTTCTTTCTTTCTTTCTTTCTTTCTTTCTTTCTTTCTTTCTTTCTTTCTTTCTTTTTTCTTTCTTTCTTTCTTTCTTTTTCTTTCTTTCTTTCTTTCTTTCTTTCTTTCTTTCTTTCTTTCTTTCTTTCTTTCTTTCTTTCTTTCTGTCTGTCTGTCTGTCTGTCTGTCTGTCTGTCTGTCTGTCTGTCTGTCTGTCTGCCTGCCTGCCTGCCTGCCTGCCTGCCTGCCTGCCTGCCTGCCTGCCTGCCTGCCTGCCTGCCTGCCTGCCTGACAGGTTCTTGACAGGTTCTTGACAGGTTCTTTACAGGTTCTTGACAGGTTCTTGACAAGAAATTTGGCTCTCTGCCTGAGAGGCAAGAGACCAGCAGCCTGCATACTAATGAGTCAGATCTATAAAATGGGTGCACACGCAACACTCAGGTTCTGGAGCAGGACTGCAGTCCCAAAGCTGATGAGCAACCAGAACTTTCGCCAGAGTTTACAGCTGGTGAACGCGAAAAAGATCTCTAATAAAGTGCCTTCACACTCCTTTGAAAGTGTTTATTAAAGAAGCGATGGAATACCAGAACTTTCCGCCAGAGTTTATATAAGGTTAACGCCAAGAAGAAGAAAAACATTTAGTCAAGGGCGAGCTTTGTGACTGAGTGCTTGCATGCCGTTTATCCTCTCCCTGCTGTACCTGAAAAATTCGACACCCTAAAATCAGTAACTTTCAGTCTTTATAACGAAAAACAGGACGTCAAGCTTTGACGCCGTATGACTAAAGTATCTCAAAATTGATGACAGAACAACAGGACCTCAAAATTTGACACTGTAAGACTAAAGTATCTTAGTGTTGATGACAGAACAACCGGACCTCAAGATTTGACACTGTAAGACTAAAGTATCTTAGTGTTGATGACAGAACAACCGGACCTCAAGATTTGACACTGTAAGACTAAAGTATCTTAGTGTTGATGACAGAACAACCGGACCTCAAGATTTGACACTCTAAGACTAAAGTATCTCAGTGTTGATGGCAGAACAACAGGACCTCAAGTTTTGACAACCTAAGAGTCAAGTATCTCAGTGTTGATGGCAGAACAGCAGGACCTCAAGTTCTGACATTGTAAGGCTAAATTATATTAGTGTTGATGGCAGAACAATAGGACCTCAAGTTTTGACAACCAAGAGTCAAGTATCTCAGTGTTTATGAAAGACAACAGTTGAAGTTGTCTGCAGTCAGACTTCGAGTTTTTGTTCGGATGTATGGTTATAATATGGAAAATAAGCGTTTTTACGCACCTTTGGTGCGTACAGATGTGCGATGCAAGTCAAGTAAGTAAAAGACGCATTTGAGGCCCGTGGTATATGTACCATGTAGTGTCAGATCAATTTTGTTTTAGAACAACCGTAACCCAGTGGGTTATGTGGTCAACACCACGTCCAACGGTTTTGCTTACTGTGACACTTCATTACTGCAATGCGCTAAACTTAATAATCGACTGGCAACGCCACGCGAGCAAAGCTAACACACACGACTATAATATTTGTTCTCACACAACAGATGCAGTAGAACTCCAGTATTCGTCTTTTTTTTCCAAATTCGCCTGAAAAGTAAATATTTGTCCTTACTCCGATGTAGCCGGCTAATCATCAGACTAGGAGGGAAAAAAACCCCGAATATGGTGGGTATGTTCCAAGTGCTAAAATTAAAGAAAGGCTATCCTTCTTCTTTTTCTTCTTCTCTTCCATCTTGTACCTCGGCGAAGTATCGGAAAAAGGGGGGGGGGGGGGTTGGGAGGAGATGTAACATACGTTGATGAGCTCTGTCAAGAGCACTATTAAGACGGATGTTCATTTCTGTAAGGCTGTTCTTAATGCCATCATTCCAGATTTTGAGGTCTTCCGCTTGCTCTATACCCGTTGTAACGTTTTAGTGTGGCTCCCTGTGGCAGATAGTACCAGGGCATTTTTGTTAGGTGTCCAAACCACTTCATTTATTGTTCTTTGATAACTTGAAAGACTGGCTTTATTCCTAGCATTCGTTTGATTTCGTGATTTCATTTTCTGTCTTTCTTTGAAACTCTTGCTTCTTTTCAAAGGCATTTCATCTCTGCTGTCACAATTTTACCTTCATTGGAAGATGTGAGTGTCCGCGTCTGGCACTGATAGCATTGCATTGGCCTAAAAAATAGTTCTGATATAATTCATTTATTCACAGTGGCTATCCACTTGGGCAAAAATTCAGTAGCACCCAAACGCCTCTTTAGTTAACATATTAATTCGTGTTGGGTAATGTGTTGGGACCTTTTGTAACATTTTATAAATTAAAGAAAACAAAAATTGGATAACTACCATATATTGATGAATCATCTGACATCAGTCACCAGAAGCGACTTTACTTGATGTCAACATAGAAGACGACTTCACTTTGAAACAAACGTATTTTTTTTTTTCGGGGCTGGGAATGGATTAAAATATTGTAAGTCAGTTCCTACGGAATAAAACTCTTTTAATATTCGTCCTTTTTAATATTCGTAATTTCTTCAGCAACGGATTAATGACGAATATTGGAGTTCCTCGGTATTTTAAATTATAACTGGTGTTTTTACATCGGTTACTGACTTTCAGCATTATTAAATATTATCTCAAAGAAGCTCACATTTTTAATTATGTAGTTAACTAGTAAACCAGATTACTGTGTCATGAAGCCATGTTTGTTTAGAAAAAAAAAAAAAAAAGGCATGTCATCAACCAAAAATGTTTGACAAGGTCTGATCTGACATCATGTACATTTTCATGTACTTTACTTGTTCTGAAAAAGCAGAAAGTTCCCTGACAGTTGTATGTGTGTGTCTGTGTGTGTTTGTGTGTGTGTGTGTAATTCGACTTATCTTTTAGTACAAGCACATTCACTATGAAATGTGCATCTTTTTTAAGCGTTTATATATGTTACACACACAAACACGCACACACACACACACACACACACACACACACACACATATATATATATATATATATATATATATATATATATATATATATATATATATATATATATATATATATATATATATATATATATATATATATATATATATATATATATATATATATATATATATGGACCGCGACATTATTATCCAATAAATATTTATTTAACCTACCAGGAGTGGTCATTTTACTTTCATATATACTAGGTTAGTTATAATATCAGATGACACCACTCTTCCCCCACCCTTCCCCCCTTTTTTTTTCTCCCGACACTTCTGTTTCTGCCACCTGTAACCTAAATAGGACACCATATTGCGCATGCAGAAAAGCATGACACTTTCAATGATTTTCATTTTTATCTGGCCTCTATAACGCCTGAATAATTCATAAAACAAACAAATTGTACTCAGCGAAGATATTGTCATCGGTGACTGCAAATATAAATGAAAATGTTGAATTTCGATTAATCATTATATATATCTAGTTTCGTCCTTTTTGTGACGAAATTTTTTGTTATTTGAAGCACAACCCTGGCTTTTGCCAGGGACCGCAATAAAGGCGGGCCATAAATATGGCCAATTGTCTGAACGCGGTTTCTGGGACATCACGGCGATCCTCATCCACATGGTGGCACTTTGTGTCATCGGGTGTTTATCGCTTGTGTGATGTCCTGGTGGGGTAAAAAAAAGTCAGTCAGTCAGTCATTTCGATTAAACTTGAAAATGTCTTTTACTTTAGTTTGATTTCCCTTAATTGTTTCATTTTTTTTCAAAGCCTCATCCCGGCTGTTGACGTGGCTCTAATATAGAATAACGGTTGAACGTTTTATTTTAAAGGGCGGGGGGGGGGGGGGAGTGGGGGGGGGGGGGGGGGTTGAGCATGGGTAATCTTCATACGAATAGCGGTACTTTGTGTCACTGGGTGTTGGTCTCTCGTTGTATTTTCTGGTGGGGTTGAACACACACACACACACACACACACACACACACACACACACACACACACAAATTAGTGAATGAATGAGTAGATAGATGAATGAATTAACTCGGGCAGGAATATCCCACACATGTTCTATCCCCTTGCTCTGTAGACAGTTGGGAGTTTCCTTACTGACGGTGCCTGCTATAGCCTGATTAAAAGTCCGTCACTCTTTCCCTGCGCGTTGTCCAAATCCTGTACACACCACCAGCTGAATTGATCTCTCTAGGATTCTGCGATTGTAGTCGCAGGCTTGGTAAAATATCCTTGTAAAAGGTAAAGGGGGAGGAGTGGGGTTGGGGGGGGGGAGGGGGGGGGGGAGGGGGTCAGACAAATATAATATTGAAACTGCTGTTGCCGTATGAATGATGGAGTGACTGTAGGGGCCTGCGATGTAACTAGTACAATCTGTCGGTTGTCAAGGTGAATTCGATCGTTCCTTGAAGCCATGTTGACGGCTACCTGTAAATTAACAAACTTGCCAGTTTAGTTTTAAATTAATCAGAGTGGTGTTGTTTGGTGGTTACAAGTCATGTATATTATGTAATTTAGAAATCCAGGCAAAAGCCAGGGTGGGGCTTAAAAAAACAACTAAAAATAGCATCCCACAGTGGGACGAGAAATAACAATCTTAAGTAATAGGAGTACATACAAGAGATGTAACGATGATTCACTTGATACTCGATTCGGTTAGATGAAGATACTTTCTGATAATCGCTCATAAAAGCAGTTTTCCTTGACCGGACTGTACTGTCCCATAAGTTTCCATGCACAAAAAGGGGATAAAGAGCTGGGATAAGGTTGTGGGGGCGGGGGGGGGGAGGGGGAGGAGGTGTAGCCCACAAACGCGTCAGTCTCGCTAGCTCAGTTGATTAAACCTGACTGGGCGGCGACACAGTGACGAACTTCTTGTGGTTGGGGTTCATACTTTTGAAAAGCCACATTTCTCCTAGATTTAAGGTAAATATCATGGAAACAAGGCCGAAGGATTGTGATATCCAAAGTACCAAGCCAAAGGGTTAACAAATCATGGTTTCTAGATTTAAAAAAAAAAAAATCACAAACGCCATTAC
>CAJHNH020003114.1:0-60000 GCA_905116865.2 Candidula unifasciata | reverse complement strand
TCCTGGAGCCAAGCATTCTTGTATTAGTTTTTTCCAATCCACCATTGGCGCTTGGTATCTCCAAAATATTTCAGCTTCCGAGACAAGATGCTGTTTATTAGCCAATCTTTCTTGATGTTCAGATCTGTGAGAATGTCAGTATTTGTTTTTTTTCTTCTTTGTCTATGGTAATCTGAAAATGTGTGTAAAGCATTTCAGCTCAAAAGCCCATATTTTGTTCCTAAAGGGCTGTGAGATCATCTGTGACTCACATCCGTATATTGCTTTAGTGAAGATACAGACTCTCAAAAATTGTATTTTTGATTTCCTTGCTGGTGCTCAACTGTAGGCTTTACATACTGTTTGATTTTTAAATTGCTATGGTCATCCTCCTTTTGGCCTCCATTGAAGAGTCACAGTTGCTGTTCATTATGAAGCCTAGATATTCAAAGTTAATGACACTGTCAGTTTCTTCACTATTTTTTGTTTTGTTTTAAAGGGGTGGTCAATTTTGTCTTTATAAATTATTTTTATTGTCTTTTTCTAAAAAAGATTTTGATCTTTACTGCATTTTGGACCGCCATGATTAAATGTTCTGCACCCTTTTGTTGTTTAAAAAGATGTTTGTGACATGCATAGCAAAGTTTTGTAATGGGGTTACCATCAATTATGAGTCGATCATAAATATCACATGTCTGGTCCTTTTTGACATTTCTCGTTAGGTTTTCTGCATATATATTGAATAGGTGTGTTGAGAGAATGCATCACTGCCTCACTCACTTTTGCACCTCAAGCCTTTTTGATGGTTTCTCAGCTGCTGCGATGGTTGCTTGTTGTTCATGGTTTCAACTTTTTATTAAATGCACTAAATGTTCTGGAAACCACATAGGTCTCAATATATTCCACAATTTCTGATGCCGGACCCAATCGAAGACCCTGCTACAACCAATGAAACAAGCATATAGATCTACATTGTTATCTCTCTTTTTGTAAAAAGTGTCAGATACATTTTATAAAAATTGTGTGGTAACTTTTGCACAGACACACACTTTTTAAATAATTGACTTTTGCTTCCAGGTCAACCGAATACAAAATGGGTATTTGGAAATGCCCTGGGATGTAAGGCAGCAGCCTGATACTGAACACATCACCTAAGAGACTAGCATCATCTGTGCATGATACCTCTGGCATAAAAATGGTCCTTGACTTACTCATCATTTACATGGACTTATTCAACACTGAGAGGACTGAAGACAGTGGGGCCAGGATTTTTAAGTGTTAATAATATGAGCCCAATTTTGTTTTGTCTGGTAACTTTACAAAGAGATAATTTTTCATGAACTGCTAACATTCTATTTCATTCACCTCTTGTTAGTTAGCTCATGCACAGTGAATCTGTAAATCACTTGTGTATTAGTAAATTTTCCAGTGGTATACAGAAAAAGGGATAGTTTCTTCTTAGTGAATGACTATAATAGATGTTATAGATAATTAAAATAGTAAATTGTTTCCCCTCATTTATAAGCTTGTTGACAATGTTTAAGATTCAATTTATGCAGCGGTAACATGTATGTGTTCACTAAAAAACATAACACAGAGCCGGGAAAGACTATGCCAGAGACAGAACAACTGTAGCTAGATACATTTTACAATAATGAAGACCAGTTTATGCAAAGAATTAGAATGAACATCCAGATGATCATTTCCTTGAGGTAATTACCAGGGAAGAAAAATGGTCAAATCGGTATTGATATTTTCCTGGTGTGATGTACAGGAGGAAAATTGATCAATGTTGAACATCAAGTTGTGCAATTTTAGGGATCCTTTACCTCCCACTGTGAACAGCACATCATCATGTTCTTGCCACGTGGCTTAGGCGCTCATACCTTTACAGATCTCAGTCCTTTGTGTTTTGAATCCATTTCACTGATGATATTTCTGCATACCATCACTTCAGATCACAGAGAATACTTTTGTGGGGGGGGGGGGGGGGGGGGGAATACCTCTGCTACCTTTTATATTTCGAGTCATCATGATGTTCTCCAGTGCTTCTTTTCTCATCAGATAACTGAAGAACAATGCATGCTTCTTTCTTATTGTTTTAAACAGTTTTATAATTTCACTAGCCATTTCTAGGTAGGCAGTGTTAATTACTCTGGCTATCTACACTGCCTCAACATACATCTTAGAAATCACATCTTCACAGCCTCCAAGTTATTCTTAATTTGCTCTTTCACCTTTCAAGATTCACAGCCATGTAGCAGCATTGTTTCACTGTAATGTTCAAATACTCTTTGTTCCCCCCTTATGTTTAATCAGAGAGACCTGTTGCATGCAATATTTTTTTTATTTTTTGAAACACAACTGTAGCCATAATACCACAAACAGCATATAGTAGATTCAAATATCATCTACGTCATAAGGTTATGGTGGCTTTGTGGTTATTTTTACTGTAACAAGGGCGTTGGCATGACTGGGTACTCAAGAGTTCAGGAATGCATGAATATTTAGTGACCCATAGAGTATGATTAGGCAAATCCAAATAGCTTTCATTAGACATATGTTTAGTTGTCTCATTAAACATATCATAAATGGCTGTTCTGGCCCTTATCTTTGTGCCCGGCCATGTTCAAGGCAACAAGTGAGCAGTCTATCTGGGGGAAAATGTTGTTGTGTGTCTTATTTGGTCCTGGACAGAAGCTATGTCCTTAATGCCATGCATGACACATGTCGTGAAGACCAGTAGGACAAAATGGTGTGACTCTGTATTCCACTCTGAGCTAGTAGAAATGGAGATGCAACCTGAAGGTGCCAAACATAAACAATATTCTAAAGGCACAAAATTTGTGGTTAGACAAAACCGAATGTGCAATGGTCAATAAAATTAGTCTTGTGGAGCTACTGAGAAGGATCAGTACATATTTGGATCTGTCCAGATAATAGTCGTCCCTTATAAATAATCATAGGATCGTTGTGTATGGTAACAGTAACGTTTCAATATGGCCAGTCATCGTTTTACCGTCATGATTAATTTACAACACTGAATTTAAGCAAAGATCAATCAGTCAATCAATCAAGGCTATCTCCACAAGAAAGGCTGGATGCAATGGATCCCTAATACACAATCTATTTTTTTTTGGTTGTTTGCCCTCTCAAACTGTTGTTTGTCTATCTCTTGATACCATTCTGTTCCCTAATACGCAATATATTTTCTTGGTTGTTTGCCCCCTCACACTTCTGTTTGTCCATCTCTTAATACCATTCTCCGCCCCGCCCCCCTCAATAGACAATCTATTTTCTTGGTTTTTTTGCCCCCTCACACTGTTGTTCGTTATTCTCTTGATATCATTCTGCCAATTTTATCACTGTCTATCTCTTGCTAACTTGCCACCAGCTTTTCCATCCAGTTTAGTTTTTGTAATAACATGGCCAAAATATTTCACTTGTATTGCCCTTTTTTTTTTTTAAATTTTTTTCTTCTCTTTTCAGTCGCACTCTTTTTAGAACTATGTATTTGATTAATTTGTAGTCTTTTGTCTATCCACTATTGCAGATACACAGTCCAGCTTTCTAACTGCCTGTTCACAATGATCAGCTAACTTCAATCCACTTAAAACAATTCAAGAAACACATTCCTCTGAAAGCCAATACACAAATTTTTAGTGCAGAGTGACAAGCTTCACTGGGAAAGTCACGGGTAGTGGGCATAATTTGGATTTTTTCTTCAGGCTATGCCGGTGTGGTAGGTAATGAACAGGCAGACAGATTGGCTGGATCTGCACCACTGGATGGTGAATTATACATGACAAAGCAGATGTGGTCAAGGCCTTTTAGGAACAAGCAACGGAATCAGTGGAGAAACAAGACTATTATGCCCTGGAGAGAATGGGGCACATGGGTGTAACCAGAGGTTCTCGCTGGCTCACTACACTCAGAGGAAAGGCAAGATGGATATATAACCAGATTGTGACTGGTACCATCATTATTGGAACTCTGCGCTGGCTGTTGAAGATGAGGACGGAGCACACATGGGAATGCCCAGAGTGCTGTGATGTCAGTTCTTGACTTAACTCAACTCAATGCATTCATCTGAAAGTAACGACAACTTTGATCAGAGACAGATCGTAGCATAAGTGCAAATGAGAAAGAAGAAAGAGAGATGCCTTAAATGTAATACTTAGTAGTTAGTTATAAACTAGAACTGGAAATCTGTGCTTGCTGCTGTTGATGGAGCTTGAGTGTTTATGGTAATGTCCTAAGTGCTGTAATGTATGTTCTTGATTCAAAATTCAACTATGAATTATGTACACAGAATATTACTATATGTTTTTTTTTTCCAACTGATATTATTAACATTTATCAGTGTCGTTTATATTATAAAATATACTATTATTATTCAAAGCATAAAAAACATAAATAGTTGTAAGCCATGCACACCAGATGTCTTTGAATTCCTAGTCAAAGGATCCAGATGTCCTTGAGTGTTTGTGAGGCCTTAGTCATTCCAGATTTATTTGCATGAAGTAGGATTTATTGACTTCCTAGGGTTACATTCCATATTGTCAAATTTAGAGACATGTGGAACTCCATTGGCTGTATTATGTATTGTAAAGATATAATGTCCTACAGAATGTAGCATTAAATAAGGCAAGTAAAGCACAAATACAAGTGGGAAGAAACACGGACAGAGCTGAATCAATGCTGTGTGAACTAGACTAGTGGATATTGACACATTTCTTATGCTAGACTGGCTAAGTATGTCTATGTCATCCAGGAAAAGCAGGTCTGTGCCTTCTTGGGATTAATTATCTAACCTATCATGGAAATAACCAGCAGAGCTACCTTTGGATGGATGCTGCCTTAGAGGATAGAGCATCCCTGGGTATGCTCGGTGTGCAGCAATGCCGATTGTGATATTGTAACATAGCTTTATTTATTATTGGAGCAATTCTGTTGCATGATTAGAGGTCAGCTGGAATAATTTTAAAACAATGCTAGAGCAATCTTATAATAATATTACAGTAGTGTTACATTAAGGCTACTGTAATCTGGTCACTCTGAGCTGCACCTGCCTCCCAGGATAGATCTATATATAATTTATGATTATTCATTATTATTAATCACTTAAACAAGGCTATTTTTTTCGACACACACACACACACACACACACACACACACCCACCCCCCCCCCCTCCTCCTCCTACCACTACACTCCTCATTGTTAGACTAGTAATATAGTAATAATAGTATTACACTAGTACTGGAACACTATAAAGGCAAACTAACAACAGTGTTAGAGGAATGCTGCTGTAACATTAGAGGTTTATTATAGTAATAGAAAATTATTATTACAATGTTCTAGTCATATTGGAGTATTATTAGAACAAAGTAAGATCCATTTTAGAGCATTAGAATCCGGCTATGTTTAGTAGATCAACCATTTTTGTAGAGATCAGAACGGGACCAAATAAGGCTGTCTTCTGATAGAATTCAAAAATAATATTGATATGATATGTATTCAGATAAACACATTTGTTTTTAAATTTTAGACGTGAAGGTTTTTTGAGCTGGGAGCAAGACCAAATACATGAAAAAGAAATGTTAAAGGAAGTACATACAGTCAGCATGAGGTCGAAAACATCATCACCCATCCAGTGCAACATGGTGCATACAAATATGACACTAGCATCATATGCCTAAAGATCCTTTACTTTTCAGATTGTTTCACTGGGTTATTATGTAGAGCACACTAAAATTTGGGAGCCATCGTAGTGTAGCCTCTAGACTCTTGCCTGCAGATCGGAAGGTCATGGGTTCAGCTCATGACTTAACCGACTCTTTTTTTTAATGACCCTAAGCCAGGTCGAGCCGCCTGAAAATGGGTACCAGGTCCAGTCCTGGGAGATAACAGCAGCCGCTGTCATGTTGACCATGTCACCCACTAAGTACCAGTTGATCCATAGAATATAGGTCAAGTCCTATGTGACCGACTAGTTTACCAGAAGGCGTGGAAGAGATTCTTTACTTTTCACACTTAGATCTAACTGTGCTCACCGAATAAATAGTAGTTGATTTATTCATGTATTTTTAGAGCTCTCTTTTATTACTATAATCTACAAGGTGACAGATTTATTCCTGAGCTACGGCAGCCTAATGATACGGCCCTTGACTTATAAATGGATATTTCAACACAAAATCCTGCTTTATTAAAATATTTTCAACATTGTAAAAAGAAATTGTTTCTTTTAATTGTGAACTGTTATTTTACTTTATTTAGAAACCAAATTCTTTCACTTTCTGAGCATAAAATTTGTTTCATTATTTGTTTGTCCTATTGGACTGGCATCTAGTGTGTGGCTATTTGACTGACTGGGTTTCAGACTCTTTGGAACACAATCTTGGAGAGGAATGAAAAAGATTAACCTGAATTCGGTTCTTCTTGCTTCGTTAAGTTATACAATATAATTCTAAATCTTTTTATTTCCTGTTGTTGCCTCTAACTTTGATAAGATATTCACTAAAAAAATTAAAAAAAAAAAACAATGTTCCATCTTTGCAAGTTAATAACTTTATACATTTAAATTTTATTCTATGAAATGTTTTATCTCCACAGTGTTGAGATAAATGTACTAGCTAAAGCTGACACTTATACCATATCATTTATGGTTTACATGAAGGTTTGCTGAAATGTTTTTATATGCAAGTCTATTTGAGAAGCTCAATATTACCTCCTTTGTTTATTAAAAATGTACTAAGTCTTTTCATTCTAAGTTTGTATTACTTTAGGTATAAGAAACCGAAGTTTGAATTTGATGAATTACAAGAGCATTGTGGAACTGAAGTAAGGTCTGGGACAAACTGGGTCAGTGTAACGATGGAATAAAAGGTTTTTTTATGACAGTTGAAACCAACAAACTCATAGTCAGGTGCTTGGTATTCATGCATTTGATCACAGATAGTCGTGTTTGTAATTCATTCTGATATGGTTAATAATTTAACTCCTAACTCAGAAAGTGAAGATTTAACTCCTTTTTTGTCTTTAGGGTATCATATTAACGCTGTCTCTCATCAGAATGTTTACTATACAAACTGCCTGGAATAAGTATAGTTAATGCCTTCAATCATAGGCAAGATAGCGTTAAAGTCGAGAGGAGTGCAACTTCATTACACTGGGTGCTGTGCCATATTGTTTGATCTATCTGCTCAGAATACATAGCCATCTGCAGATAACGTCACAAAGGATTGTTGTTGTATGTAACAAACCATGAAAACGTGATAGGTTACATGTAGCAAACCATGAACATAGAACACATGGAGCAAACCATGATCAGAGGAAATGTTATGTGTAGCAATCCATGAACATATATATATATATATATGTTATGTGTAGCAAAACCTGAAGACTTGATATGTCATAGGGATGAAACCATGAACACATGGTATGTTTTATGAAAAAAAACCAGGAATATATGATATGTTTTATTGAGGAAACCATGAAAACATGACTGGTCATATGAAGCAAGCTATGAGCATATAATATGTTATATGGAGCAAGCCATGAACACATGATATTTTATGTGGAGCAAACCATGAACACATGATATATTATATGGATCATACCATGAACATATGATATATCATATGAAGCAAACCATGAACACATGATACCTTATATGGAGCAAACCCTGAACACATGGTATGTGCTATATGGAGCAGGCCATGAAAACATGATATTTTATATGGAATAAACCATAAATATAGGATATGCCATTTGTAACAAATCATCAACACATGATAAGTTGTAAGTAGCAAACCATGAGCACATATGTTATATAGAACAAACCATGAACACATGATATGTCATATGAAGCAAACAGTGAACACATAAAAAGGAATTAACTTGACTAGTATTTTTTCATCTTCTTCTTTGTGATCGATTTCAAATACTCAGGTTATCTGTTATGATGCTTCCACGAACCGGCAAGACTTGTGTTTGACAGCCTGTCTCTTACCTCATGTGAGCACTTAATACTTAAGACTTGAAAAAGTTCAACAGAGTTTGCTATAAGGCAGAAGTTGGTAAAACTAAGGGAAGAGACTAAGATAAAAATTACGAATTTTGACCATTCTGGGTTTCCATAATAATTCACAATTACTCTCAGTAAAAAAAACTGTTGTGCAAAGTTTTTTTTTTTTTTAAAATACGTTTTAAAGCTCTATTGAGATAGAAGACAATCAGAACAGTATATTATCTGGAAACACCCAGAATTGTATGGAAAGCAGTCTTATACTAAAACTGTCTTATACTGAAAGAGTTATTTTTCTACCTGTTTTACTAAAATTAGATTTATATACATCATGTTAAATGGTGAAGATAGAAATAAGGCTATTTATATTTCCTGTTTTAAATTGATGTTAATGTTATTGTATCTGCTCCTAAACAACTGATAAGATGGGTGTCTCATATATATATATATATCTTGGGTATATAGTAGTAAGCATGCTTAGAAGTATACAGACGAATTTGTTTCTTCAAAAAATCTTTACATATCCACACTTTGAAGCTAAAGTAATGTTTTCACCCAAGTAGTAATTGTCACAGAAGCATGATGTTCAAAACTTTGGATTATAACCCGGATATAAAATGTTCAGAAGAAGAAGCAGCATCAGCCACAGCAGCAGAAGAAGAAACAGAAAAGAAGAAGAAGACGAAGAAGAAAAAGAAAAAGGAAAAGAGAAAGAAGAAGAAGAAGAAGAAAAAGGAAAAAGAAGAAGAAGAAGAAGAAGAAGAGGAAGAAGAATAAGAAGAGGAAGAAGAAGAAGAAGAAAAAGAAAAAGAAAAAAAAAAGAAGAAGAAGAAGAAGAAGAAGAAGAAGAAGAAGAAGAAGAAGAAGAAGAAGAAGAAGAAGAAGAAGAAGAAGAAGAAGAAGAAGAAGAAGAAGAAGAAGAAGAAGAAGAAGAAGAAGAAGAAGAAGAGGAAGAAGAAGAAGAAGAAGAAGAAGAAGAAGAAGAAGAAGAAGAAGAAGAAGAAGAAGAAGAAGAAGAAGAAGAAGAAGAAGAAGAAGAAGAAGAAGAAGAAGAAGAAGCAGAAGGAGAAGAAGAAGAAGAAGAAGAACAAGAGGAGAAGAAGAAAAAAAAAGAAGGAGAAGAAGAAGAAGAAGAAGAAGAAGAAGAAGAAGAAGAAGAAGAAGAAGAAGAAGAAGAAGAAGAAGAAGAAGAAGAAGAAGAAGAAGAAGAAGAAGAAAAAGAAGAAGAAGGAGAAGAAGAAGAAGAAGAAGAAAAAAAAAAAGAAGAAGAAGAAGAAGAGGAGGAGAAGAAGAAGAAGAAGAAGAAGAAGAAGAAGAAGAAGAAGAAGAAGAAGAAGAAGAAGAAGAAGAAGAAGAAGAAGGAGGAGGAGAAGAAGAGGAAGAAGGAGAATAATATTGAGAATTAGTGGAAGAATACCTGATTTTTTCACAGTATATCATTATATAGATTTAGACAATGGTTACTTTCAGTTTACCACATTTTATATTTAAACTGTATGTTGACAATGGTACTACCAATATGTAATCTACACATGCATTGTTGATACTGTCTTGATATACTGGGAAGTACAGATTTTGAGATGTGTGTTGTTATGTTACTTTTTATTCTAACTGGAGGCCTACCTCCGATATTTGCTGTGATAAAAGATTTGTCATATTTACTGTTTGTCATGTTTTCAATTGTAGACAATTTTTTTATTTTACATCATTTCCACTACTACTGCATAATCCTGCACTTTCTGCCTTTTAATATTTCTGCTTCTGCTTCTGCTGTTGCTACTACTACTACTACTACTACTACTACTACTACTACTACTACTACTACTACTACTACTACTACTACTACTACTACTACTACTACTACTACTACTACTACTACTACTACTACTACTACTACTACTACTACTACTACTACTACTACTACTACTACTACTACTACTACTACTACTACTACTACTACTACTACTACTACTACTACTACTACTACTACTACTACTACTACTACTACTAATACTACTACTACATTAATTACAAATGTAACAACAATAACAACTACTAATATATCTACAACAATACCAACATCTAGTACTACTTATACTACTACTACAACAACTACTATTACTACAACTACTGTTACTACAACAACTACTACTATCCCTGCTGTTGCTAAAATGTTGCCCAGACAGTGCCGTTAGACTACTCTTTTCGATTTCTAACTGCCAATGTTTTTTACGTGCGCAGCGATACACACGGGCGTCCGATCTTACTACACAGAGACCAGGTGTAATTTCCAGAAGTCCACGTAGACAAAAATACGAACCTTCACCAAGGCTTGAACCTGGGACCTCAAGCGCTCGAGGCAAAGTTAACTGGAATGAATACTCATACTGGATGCTAATGCCTTGACGCTGCAGCTCATCACTGTCCCATCGGGACGTGTCTACCCTTGACGCTGCAGCTCATCACTGTCCCATCGGGACGTGTCTACCCTTGACGCTGCAGCTCATCACTGTCCCATCGAGACGTGTCTACCCTTGACACTGCAGCTCATCACTGTCCCATCGAGACGTGTCTACCCTTGACGTCCTCATGCTGTCGCGTACAAGCACGGAAGGTCCCAAATTCCGCTGGTTATAAAAACACTTGTATCCAGCTATCCGCAGCACTCCATCGTCAAGGCGCATCTCCTACGGGGCCACGATATCTGATCTATACAAAAGGTTATCGAGAATGGCTCTACTTTGGTTAAGGATTGCAGTTTCAACACAAAATTCGAAGGTTGTTAAGGCCTTTATCGACGAAGTTCCTGTCGTTCCTCCACGCCTGCTCTTCTTTTGCGCCGTCCTCGCTTATATCTGCGGATCTTGTCAGGTCAGTGTCGCTCAAATTCGCTCCACACTGTTAGACATATTTCCAAGAGAGTTTCAGCTTAGATGCACGAAACTCCATGGTACCGGCGTACATCTTGGGGGAAAAAAGAACTGAACTTCCTTTGTTACTGTTGCACCCCACTAGTCTCAGGGCTTTAAAACGCCACAAACATTTTTTTAAACATTCTATGAAGTTGAACGGAACAGAAGACTACGAAAATTACAGACCAGAGTATGCTTGAGGCTTTGTAAGAAAGATGATTTTTTTTTTTTTTTTTTTTTTTAAGTGTTTATTGTTTCAAATATATATTTGTACAAAAAGAAAATAAATAAAATGATGTGAGTAAAATGATGATGGTTTGTACCGTTTCTCACTGACATTTAAAAAGAGAGTAGAGATAGAGGGAGGCAGAGAGGACCTGGCGGTTTGAGGAGAGCTGGGGCTGTTGGGTATGTCAGCGGAAACGGTACATTTCGATGATAATGTTTGCATGTTATAAAATGTATATACAATAATCAAGTGAGTAATAAAGGGGAAAGAAAGAAAGAAAGAAAGAGAAGAAAAAGAAAGGAAAAGGAAAGAAAGAAAGAAAGAAAGACAGAAAGAAAGAAAGAAAGAAAAAAAAAAGGAAAGAAAGAAAGAGAGAAAGAAAAAAGAAAGAAAGAAATAAAGGTAAGGGAGACAAATGAGGAAATAGAAAGGATTACTCATTGAAACATATTTGTACAAAAATCTTTACAAAATCAAAAACAATAAGGTGATATGAATAAAATGATGATGAATTTGTACCGTTTCTCACTGACTTTAAATAGTGAATAGAGACAGGAGGAGGCAGAGAGGACCGGGCATTCGGAGGAAAGCTGGGGCTGTTGGGTCTGTCAGCGGAAACGGTACATTTCGATGGTAATGTTTGCATTTTATAAAATATATATATTTATATACACCACAGAAGACAGAGGGGAAACGAAAACATAGAGGCGGACAGGGCGAGAGAAAGAAAGGACAAGGGGGGACCACTCATTGTTTTAACATGGCATACAATTGGCATTGGGTCATTTATATATATTCAATTTCAAAAATACATGAAGGACTTTACGAACATACAAACAAAACACCAGAGAAAGACAGGGGGCACAAACACGTACAACGAAACAGGGGAAAGAAGCGCAAAGAAGGGATAGGGGGACCACTCATTATTTTAACCATCTTGTAACAAATTGGCATACAAATAGCATTGGATCAAATTTGTACATTTCATTTCAAAAATACATGAAGGACTTTACGAACATACAGACAAACACCAGAGAAAAGGAGGGGACACAAACACATAGAGCGGGACAGGGGAAAGAAGCGCAAGGAAGGGATAGGGGGACCACTCCTTATTTTAACATTGTTATAACAAAATGGCATACAATTGGCATTTGATCAATTGTGTACATTCCATTTCAAAAATACACGAAGGACTTTACGAACATACAGACAAACACCAGAGAAAAGGAGGGAGCACAAACACATAGAGCGGGACAGGGGAGAGAAGCGCAAAGAAAGGATAGACGGGGGGGGGGGGGGGGGGGGGGCACTCTTTCTTGTCAAATTTGTAACATTTTGAAAAAGTCTTGAATATTTACAGTCTCAAAGGGACATGCGAGCTAGAATCAGGAGGGAGGGGTACAAAAACGCAGCAGGCGGACGGGGGCGGGGAGTGGGGGGAGAGGAGAGAAAAGGTAGCGACAGAAGGGCCACTCTTTCTTGTATGCAATATTGTAGAATTTGTACGGGTATCAAAATTGACATCTTTCAAAATGCATCAAATATTTACATTACATTTTTTACAGGCGTGTAACGTGTAAGCTAAAAGATCAGGGGGAGGAGGGGGGACAAAAACACAGGAGGCGGACGGGGGGCGGGAAATGGGGGTGAGAGACCGAGAAGGTAGGGACAGAAAGGGGCCACTCATTCTTAAATACAATCAAAGTATTACATCTTTCAAAATGCATCAAATATTTACATTACATTTTAACAAGCGTGTGAGCTGAAACACCTGGAGAAAGAGGGGGTACAAAAACACAGGAGGCGGACAGGGGCGGGAAGGGGGATGAGAGACCGAAAAGGAGAAACAGAGGGCCACTCATTTTTCCAGCAAAATTTTGGCTTTCGCTACCTCATCATTTGAACACATTTTTGCATTTATAGCGGTAATTTCCCATTTTAGTTGCATATTAAAGTATTACATTTCAGAAGAAAAAAAAAAAGTGCATTGCCTCAATTTGTTTGCGAGAGTGGAAAACACAGAGGGACTTTACAAACATATAGACTAGCAGCAGAAAAAGGAAAGGGGCACGACCACTTAGGCGGACAGGGGCGGGGAAGAAAAGGATGACAGTTGGGGCCACTCGTCACATTTATAGTTGCCAGCGTAGCGTGGTCTGGCAGGTAGTGAGACGGTCTGTATCCATCTTCCCTTGAAACCCCACCAGGACGTCGCACAGGCGATAAACACCCGATGACACCGAAGTGCCACCATGTGGGTGAGGATCACCCGTGGAGTGGTCCCAGAAACCGCGTTTCGCCCTAAGCCATTACGGCCGGGCTACTCTGCGGCCTCTGGCCCGAGAGCCAGAGTATGGCTCCAAATGGGAGACAAAACCCGCGGCGTTTCACGTTCAACAGTTTTAAGCAGGTCAAATAGATATTTGCATTTGGATAAAAACATGCATGGCATCAAACAATATTTACATGAGTGGGTATTACATAGAGGACTGTACAAACATGTAAACTAACATCAGAAAAAGAAAGGGGGCATAATCACGTAAGTGGACAGGGGTGGGGAAGATAAGGATGACAGTTAGAGCCACTCGTCATATTTACATTTAGGGCTCCAAAGAAAGATGATACATAACACCATTTTTTTGGGGTCCCTGTCCGAGAACATCCGATAATACGTGCAGCAGGAGCAGATCAAAGCCTGGATTCATGACCCAGGTTGGCCCAAACTTTAAAATTGTCTAAGAGATCGTGGGCCCACGAGGGATCACTTCTACTGATGATTAATAGAATCCTGCTGTACATGCTCCCCTGTTGAGTTCTTATTTTACGTGGCTAGCGCACAGACAACCAAGATAGTACTGGTGACGATCGGGTTGGACTTTTTGACACCTATGGAAAGACTGGCGCCTTGGCAGCGCCGGGGTTAAACTGGCTCTCTGGAAACAGAGAGTCGACTGTGGGCAGGGCCGATAACCCATAACACGGATTAATACCTCATATTTCGTATTTAAAAAAAAATTATAAATATGCCCTCAGGATCCATCTAAAGAGAGGGAGAATAATGGACCCAAACCGATATATACAAAAGGTAACGACCCCGCTAGCCCCCGGACTGTGTATATGCCCACCGTCCATGTCGGCAATGTAGATGTGGAAAAAGCTTCACGGGGCTGCATGGTCTGAGAACTCATGCCGAAAGGATGAAATGCGAGTCTGCGCCACGAAGTAAGCTGCATCTCATAACTGCTCCTGTAGTTACTGAGTCGTCAGGAAACGACGGGCTGGGTGAACCCCAGTCGCTCGGAGAGGCCCATGATGTCGACTACGGGGGAGCACTTTGATGATTCCCGACGAACTGCGTTCGAAGATTAGTTTCCACCTGCTAGCGCGAAGGTGTCGTAGTGCAAGCTGGAGAGTACACTGTGTGAGAAAATCAATCAATCATGAACTTAAGAAAAAGTCGCTAGGTGACAAGCTAACACGGTTTGGCAATATAATAAACGAGCATTGTTCCCGCGAGTTCGGGACAGTCAAAAAGACGCAGCCTGGCGTCACGCAAGGTAAAAGCAGAAGGCAAAGGGACATTGAGAAGTGTAGAGCAGGCAAGAATGCACTCAGAAAACGTTTCAAAGCCGCTACAGGTAACGAACGGGAAGGGCTGTACAAAGTTTGGTGGCACCTGAGAGCCAGACACAGTGCCCTCTGTCGCACTGAGCGTTTCTGTAACAACAGAAGGAGAACCAAACAGAAACGAGGGACATTTTTAGGAACCTGTTCCAGTTTGCCCGTAGTCTGTTGGAGAAACCGAAGTCTGGGAATTAAGTGGTCGGTAAAGAGTAGCTTGAGTCACATCTACGCAAGATGTACTAAGACGGGAAAAAGAATGAACCTCTCGATGACAACTAAGAGATCACCTGAAGCGGCCTAGGTTGCCGAAGGTACCATTTAGATTGATGCCTCCCTCTTGGTTTGAGGTCGAAGAAGTTGTGAAACGAGCTAGCGGCAAGTCCGCCCAGGGCCACACGGTGTTCCGTATGTCGTGTACAAGCGCTGTTCCAAAATTCACCGAATGTCTCACCGCTTGCTAATATGAGCGTGGAGCCGAAATCATATATGTATCCAAAAGCAGAGAGCCAACGTAGTCTACATTCCTAAGGAGCGAGACTCCACGAGTCTATCCCATTTCAGACCTATGTCGCTGTTGAATGTTGAGGGGAATATATTCTTCTCAGTTATGACTTACAGGCTCACACAGTAACTGATGGCGAACAAATATATCGATATGACTATTCAGAAGGTGGAATCCCGGACGTCCCTGGGAGCCCTAAACACGCGACCATGATCTGGGAGTCTATTTAGAGGGCTTAAACAGAGAGAACTCAATTGCAAGTGATATGGTTTGACCTCGCCATGCCGGTTCATCATTAGCTGTTATGGCAGACTTATCGCACGTTCCACGTACTGACACAGATCACCGAAAGGATCGAGCAATATTTCTTTAAGTTCGCTATACGCTTTTCTACCCCGATGTTTTCTACGAATTGGACTGAGCTCCAAAGTTGGGATAACAATGGGTTGAACGATCTCGCCGATACTGTTAGTTATGGCATTGCAGGTCATGTTGGAGGGGGCTGCCAGCTATGCGGAAGGCCTTCAGATTGTGGACCACTAGATGCTGCCACTTCGTGCATTTGTGGATGACACCACCATAATCACGGTCAGTGAGGAGTCTGCCCGTAAGATTCTGAAAAGATTGGACGATGTAATCCAATGGTGCGGTATGCAGTTCAAACTGCAGAAGTCGACGAATCTGTCAATCCTAAAAGGTAAGGTGGCGACGATCAGTGTTACGGTAGCAAGGAATCGAATCCCAACGGTTCTAGAGGAACCAGTGAAGAGCTTTGGGCGCGTTTACGATTCGAAGTTATCTGATAGAGCAAAGGTCCGGCGAATACACGAGTCACTGGCTACAGGCCTGCTCGCGATCTAGAGTTGCAGGTTAATCGGAAAGTTTAAGGTCTGGTGTCTTCAGTTTATGTTAATATCGAAGCTCCTCTGGCCGCTGCTCGTATACGAAGTGACGATGACGGCAGTGGAAACCATGGAGCGAAAAATCATCACAGCCATGAGAAAATGGTTTGGAGCACGACCGTGTCTGACTGATGTGGCTCTGTATTGTAAGCAGGCCAAGCTTGTTCATTCTGTCAAATCAAAAACCGAAGAGTTAAAGTTAGCAAAGTAAGAATCGCGATGATGCTGCGCGAGTCTTCAGACCCCACGGTGACAGCTATCCAGCCTATTCTAAAGACAGGCAAGAAATTGAATGTCCTAGATGCGATTGAATCTGCCCAAGACGCACTGAAATTGAAGCAAGTTATAGGGTACACGCAAATCGTCCGTCGATGCCTAGGGTACAGGAAAGTCAGTTGGTTGTCAAAAGCCACAGCCAAAGAGCGCCGGAACATGGTGATACAGCAGATAAGGGACGACGAAAACGAGACTCGGGTCCAAAAAGCCGCCCAACAGTCGCAGCAAGGCCAGTGGATCAGCCTCGAGAGCGACGCGACAAATACTCACAAGGGGAGAGATCTGGCGTTTGGCGCCGCTGCGGCTGAGCTTTATGGTACGATCTACCTAGGATGTGTTACCGGCAGATGTCAAATGGTTCAGTGACGCGACTGCCGACATGCCCATTGTGCAGAGCTGAACAGACGCTCGAGCACTTATTGTCCGCGTGCAGAAAAACCATAGGCCGGGGTAGATACACTTGGCGCCACAACAAGGTCTTGAAAGAGTTAGCGGAAGTTGTGGACCAAGCTAGGATGAGGGCCAATGCGGAGGCCACTCCTACCGTTGTTCCCGTACGCTTCCTCAAGGCTGGGCGGATTTATAAGGTTAAATTTAACAACGTTGCATCGATGCTTCACTGTGCGAGTGACTGGCGACTGGCTGTCGACTTGCCTGGTCACAAAAAGTACCCACAGTTAATCCGATAGACCGGCCTGCGACGCGACATAGTCCTACACTCTGCTGAGGAACGACAGCTTATCCCGATTGAGCAGACAGTGCCGTATGAGTCACGAATGGACGAGAGTCACATGTATAAGCTCGAGAAATACAGTGATCTCGCGCCTGGTCTGAGAAGAGACGAAGCGTACAAAGTAAGAATCTTCGCCGTTGAGGTAGGCTCAAGAGGTCTTATATCCACTTCAATGTGAAGATGTCTGAGAACAACCTGTAATACGTGCAGCAGGAGCAGATCAAAGCCTGATTCATGACCCAGGTTTGCCCACCCTCTGAAATTGTCTAGGAGATGGTGGGCTGAAACAATTGTTGACGAGGGATCACTTCTACTGATGATTGGTAGGCTCCTGCTGTACATGTTTCTTTGTGAAGTTCCTCTTACACAACTGCCGTTATGTCATTGTTTTTGTTTGAATACAGAAGGTATATTTCAAAGCAAGCAATAGACTAGCACGGGAACCTGCTAATAAATATTTGTAGATTATTATTAGGAAGTGGGGTAATCGTGCTACTATTCTTGCTCTATGCAGAAGTGCTGATTTGATGTTGTAGTTAAATATCCTATATTTAATTCAGCTAACATCTCTCAAAACATTCCCAGTTCTGAAGAATATGCAGAGGTCAACTCTCTCATCAGTGAACATTCAGACGAAGCAGATGCACTAATCTTCACAGACGGATCCGTTATACGCCCAAAAAAAAAAAAAAAGAGCATGGGCATTCACAGAACGCTCAGCGGGCAGGACGGTCAAAGAAGCCAACGGCGCTCGAAACACAGAACTACACCCGCGTATATATACTCAGTGTCAATTAGTATGATCCGGAGGGTTCAGGCAGGTTCGGTGCATAGACAATGGCTTGAATCATTACATAAGTCCACTGTGCCTGGAGTCACCTTTATTTTTGTTCCAGGATACGCAGGCGTCGATGGAAATAAAAGAGCTGACAGGTTGGCTTGATCCGCTATCACTACCGACGGTCAGCCTAAGGATCATGCTGATATTATTAATACCCCCAGAGAAATGGGAAGGATAGAGGACTTTGGGGGCAGTGAATCCACATAACTCGCCAGAATGGCAGACTTGGGAATTAAGATCGGCATAGCAAAAAGCGAGAGGCACACCAGACAGACCAGAAGACTTGTTAATCAACATAGAGCTGGTACTATTAGCCTTTAGACGTTGGGGTTCATACTGAGGGGAGGGTCTGAGCACCTATGGACGTGTCCAAAGTGCAATGATGATAACCCAGCTAACTAACTTAGAATATGGAATCAGCCCTTCATCCCCCACCCCCCCCACCCCCTTTTAAATTTATCCTTTGTGTTCCTAATTTAGTGTTCCTGTGATATTTAGTTTAATTATAAATTAATGCCAACAATTAGTCATTTTAGTTTGAGACAGAAATGTTAAATATCAACACAGAATAGAAAAAACAAGTTTCGGTACCAGCCGGTTTAAACCACCCTGAACTATACACCAAAGAAGCTTCTTGTATACAGCAAACGTACTTACTTGAATGCTTAACCTGTTTACGCCCTCATGATCAAGAATGTAAAATATTTGATATCGAAGTGGACGGTTCTCGTAATGTAAGAATATTGGACACTTGGTAGTATTAACGGTTTCTTGTTCTTTTTTCTTTGCTGTCACCGGTTGTAAACAGCAGCGTAAAGTTTTGGTTCTTTATCCACTTGTTGACTTTTGTCTTGTTCCAGAACCTGAGTGCCCCGTACACATCCGTTTTAAAGATCTAGTTTTTTTTTGCCTGCAGACTGTTGATTTCTCGCCTGTGAGGCAGATGTGCTCAAATCTCAAAGATAGCCTCCCAGTTAGTCGACATGCTTGTTGACCCCATGAGGTAACTACGGGAGTCACATGGGTTTTTGTTTGTTCAAATATTAACGCCATTTCCGGGAAAAACGGGGAGCGGTGTCTTTGTAGGGAAGTGGTTTGCGCGTTTGGCATCTCGTAAGATAGGGAGCTGTCGTGGTGTAGTGGCTAGATGCTTAGGTACCCAACCGAAGGTCTTGGGTTCGAGCCAGCATAAAGTTGTGTATTTGTGTGTGTGTGTGTGTGTGTGTGTGTGTGTGTGTGTGTGTGTGTGTGTGTGTTTAATTACCATGGCTCCAAATTCAAAACTCCCAAAATTGCTTCTGTGTAAAGACCTGAGAACTAAAGGTGCCGGCACGATTGAGTCTACACAAACTTTGAGTTTATATGCCTGATACGTCACTGGTGTGAAACGTGTATATTTGTAAGCTTTTGCTTTCATTTTTATCATTACTGAAACTATTGTTTTGATTTAGGACAGGGCATTTTTCATGCTGTTAACGAACGAATTTTGTCTGTATTCAGGTTTTGAAAGTAAATTACTCCAGTGCATAGAGGGATAGAAGGGGTTAATGCTCCATACATTTTACACCTGACATACGAGGTGAGTGTCAGTTCCTATCCTCGCCTCTTACCTTAATCAATACCAGCAAGAACTGTTTAAAGACCCACTGCGCAGGATTTCAAAAGATGTAAAAATATCTAAACCAAGGAATAAAACTAAGAGAAGAAATACAATACACAATACAGTCTGGAAATCAAGTATATATACTATGCCCTACAGCAGGGATGTTCAACTAAATCTAGTCAGTGGCCACAACAGTGAAAATGAAAGTCGCCACGGACCAGAGGCCGATGCCCCAGAATAGAAAGATCGTTATCTTAATCATCCTGTAACACTACGTGTCGTTAAGTCACCAGTTTCTGTTGACTGATAAGCTCTCTCCACCTTCCACCTTTGGCGGTCAGCTGCAATGGACTTCAGGTTCTGTAACCAGGTCTTTCTTGGTCTGCCTCTCCTCCTCCTTTTCTCTAATGAGCCCTGCAGTATTGTTTTCGAGAGGCCCTTAGATCTTATGACATGTCAATACCATTGCATTTAAATAGAAAGATCAGCATTACAATAAAACTGGTACCCATCTCCAGTTCACATGCTAGGTCTCAGTTGGCCAGATTTTGCCCGCGGGCCGCAAGTTAAATAGCCCTGCCCTACAACATCTGCTGAAATCGGTGTCTCTGTCTGGTAACACAAGATCAAAATATGTAAAACGTTCATAGGACTAGTTGTATTATTTGGCTCTGAAACTTTGAGCACAAACGGTAACTATAGCTTGTTGATCTTTATGTCGTCTAGTTGGTCTTTCTTTTTTTCTACTATTTTCTATGAGTGCCGATTAATACATTGTCTTTTTGTTATATATAGAACCCACCAATAAAAATGTCTTTCTCAAATGTTCGTGTATTCTAGACAAAGCATTACGGTCTGTTGTGCTTGTAAATTGTTACTGTATTTGTTATTCGACATATGCATCGTTCTACACAATTTATGAAACCTATGGTGCCATTTAAATGGTTTGACATGAATTCTGTCCGTATTCCATTGTTGTGGATTTCAAGTTGTACGATACACATGCCAACGAAGACACTTTTTTGAGGGGTAACTTGTTGATTGTGTTCTTAGTACGATTATTTCACATTGTACTATTCCCGGCACGGTAACTGTACCTTTCGATTTTTATGTCGCCTAGTGTGTATTTCTAGCGTTTTACTTTTTTCTATGTGTGCAAATCAATACCTTGTCTCTTTGTTAATTACGTATATAACAATTCTCCCCATTCAAGGGTTCCCTTTATGTTTTTTTAACTAAAAGAGGTGAAGCGTTGCTACAAATTTTCAGAAACAGAGTATTAGACGAATCTTTGGATTTATCAAAGAAGCAATTAGCGGAAAGAGACAGTGAGAAGCAGAAAACGAAATTCATAATCTGAATCACCATTGAGCAGAGCAACACTGAAGACGTGTACAGACAAAGCTCTATGTCATGATGGCAATAGACACAGCGGCTTCAAAAGCCTCAAGGAGACAGATATGTATGAACTTTCCACGATACTGAACAACACCATGAAACCTGGCATGTTAGTGCTAAACGTGGACACATCCTCCAGTGAACGTAAAATTGTGATAAAAGAGATGAAATGCCTTAGAAGAGCTGCAGGAGTTCCAAACAAAAGCAGAATACAAAAACATGAAATCAGACAAATGCTAGGAATAAAGCTAGTCTTACAGGTCAACAAAGAAAAATTCATGAAGTGGTTTGGACACTTAGAAAGAATGCCCTGGTTCTATCTGGCACATTGAAGAACACTAAAACGTTACAACGGGTATGGAGTGAGTGGAAGATCTCGGAAAATATGGAGTGATAACATTGAGAACAGCCTTACGGAAATAAACATCAGTCCCAATACTGCTCTTGACAGAGCTCGTCAACGAATGTTACATCTGATGTACGAGGTGGAAGAAAGGAAGAAGAAGAAGAGTTTGTTTATCTAGGCAAATGTTACGTTCTATAGTTTGCTACTGCTTCCTGAACAGTCACTTCTCGATACAACTGTCAAAACCATCACAAAGCAGTGCGAAGGCAACCTAATTAGGCTGCAGACTAAATAACTTTGCAAAAAGTTAATTACTGTATACACATGCACACACAAAAACAGACATGAGTAAACTCGCTTTGTCTGGGTCTATTTATTTACACGTTCGTGCAGGCTTATATTTGCGAATGTTATCACTCAATCTTCACTTTTCAGTTCAGCCAGCCAGTGGGTAGCGGTATTTATGTTCAAGCTTTTCATTTAAAATTCAGCCTTTTTGAATGTCAGCAAATACATCTATTGAAACGGAGCATTTTGAAAAAGTAGGGTCATGCGATACGCTTTGTTGATGTTTCGTTTTTTAGGGCCAGATAATCTCGCGCCAACTGGTTTCATAATTAGGTTAGGCTACATAAAATTGATGGCCTAGATATATTCCCTGGAGGGTACAGTTTGTTGGTATAGCCTCACTACAGTCTAGACCTGTTTCTTGCAAGTGTCATATGTACGTGTTGAGAACTGCAGTCTGGCTTCCTTGTCAGTGTCCACAAATGCGAATTTGTAAGTATGCTAGATGTATCATTAACGTGTGCCTGTGAGCGTATGTAGAAAAAGGTTATGAATGAATAAACTTTTAGCTCTATATGACGTTTAAAGGCAAAGCAAGATTATATTCATAGAGATTTTTTTCTAGATAAAAAAAAAAGTGCGGGTATTCAGCGAAATTGTTCTTTATCAACGTGACGGTACTCTTAACATGTGCCTATTAGAGTAATGCTGACAAAATTAAATTATTCGTAAAAACAAACTGGCTGATGCTGTGAATTGTTGTGTAACCCCGATAATAAAAAAATGTATCTGATATGCACATATACATTTTCACGGTATCTAACCACTGAGATTGGTTACATGAGTGTTGTGTGATGTCAGTACACTCACTGCAGTCTTCAGGAATTTACATCTCGAGATCCCATTTTCTTTTCACGGTGCGGGCATTCGTAGGAATGTCCAAAGCATTCTCTCTCTCTCTCTCTCTCTCTCTCTCTCTCTCTCTCTCTCTCTCTCTCTCTCTCTCTCTCTCTCTCTCTCTCTCTCTCTATCTCTCTCTCTCTCTCTCTCTCTCTCTTTCTCTCTCTTTGAAAAATAAAAATGAATAATTCAATCGCGTTCAGACTTTTAAGCTCATCATAGCTGTTGTCTATATTTGGGGACTTTATTGTGCAGAACTTGTTCATATATGGTTTCTTTTGGTTCCACTAGGTTAAAAAAAAAGTAAAGTCGGGAGATGTGAATCAGCTTCAACGCACCCGGTTATAAACTATAAGTGCTCTGCCACCAGTACACACAGCTGATAAGAAACTGTCCGCCTTTGTGGCATTCCGCATTTTTTTTTTCGACGTCTCTTTTTGTTTTTTGTTTTTGTTGTTGTTAGTGTTTTGTATGTTGCTAATATTTTTAAAAGTCTGTTTTACATTGGTCGCCGTTTGTAAGTGTTATTGTGGTGTTGTTTGTGAGAGCGTTCAACTTTTATTCAAAGAACAAAAAGAAGGGGGAAAAAGAACGACACAAAGGGAGAAAGGTTCGTGGCCCGGGAAAATAAAGAGAGAGGGGACTCCACTCATTTAATCTTCCAATCGTCTGCAGCCAGAGATGATTCCGTCTTCTGTGAACGTTCTGTTTCTTCCGAGGCATTTCAGTGACGTACATTTCTTGTCGTCCTATTCTTGAGGGCTCTGCTAGTAGTAGATGGCACCGAACACAATGGATCTTATGCTTGGCATGTGAATATGTAGTTGTCAGTGCCTCACTTTCTGGGCACATCATGTCTTTGAGGTGAGGCGCTGTATCTTCCTCTTCTGAGCTGGATGAAAACTCATCTTTCACGGCAGCCAAGTCAACGTTGTTGGTTTTTCCTAGAGTTCCTTGCTTGTGTGCTTTATTGTCTCTTTTTGGGGCTGTTGCTGTTGGATACGTCTCGTTTGAGTTGACTTTTTGGAGGTTTCTTTTGTTGACTGTTCTCTTTTTTGCGTCCGGTCTGCCTGTCCTCTTCAGTTGCTTGTTAGGAGAACCTCCTTCTGCGTACTGTCTTCCAACTCTTTCCTGGGTGGATGGTCCTCCTCCTGAATAAGTGTCGTCGCTGGCACGGGGTGTCTTCTCCTTGTTGGGCACTTGTTTGCCCAGTGGTCCGTATGCTCGCAATGTGGGCAGTTCGTCCGCCTTCCTGGAATCGTGATCTAGAGCTGATGTCGACCTCCGAGCAGCTGCGGGTTCCTCATATTCACATAATGAGGAATCGGCCTTTTCTCCCTCACTAAGGCGTACTATCTGTCTTTGCAGCAACTCCGTAGCTACATGGACGTTCCTCCATTTACCCAAGAGTGTTAACTCTGGTACCCATAACCTAGAAGCTAGGTTTTGAACAACGGCTTGATTTGAAAGCGAGCCTCCTATCGACTACACTACCGCGGCCCCTCCATTAGGTCTTGTTGTCATTAGACGTTTTAATTGATGTTTTTTTTTTTTCTTGTGTAGCATTGTTAAAACATGTCGGTATTGGTGTCCAAGGAGGTAGGGTTATTTTTTTTCTTTTTTTTTTCATTAAATCGCCCGCCGCGGAACTAGAAGTCTGGTACACCGATCATAGTCAATCACAGGAGCAGCAGCATGTAAAGAAATGTGTTGTTAATCACATAATCGTTATGACTGACTGCGTTAGCTAATTACATAATCGTTATGATCGACTGCGTCACATGTCGTTTATTCCATCTGTGCTGTTACAGGAAAAGTTCGACACCCTGAGATCAAAAGATCTCAGTCTTGACGACAGACCAACGCGACCAGAAGGTTTTACAGATGTTGATTAAAATAACTTAGTGTTGATGGCAGACCATAAGGGCAGCCCTTGTACCCCGTTCAACCTCTAAGAAAGTTATAATTGTAGAACTCGTAATGGTCTCACAAGCTAAATATAACCTGCAGTCTTCTGTGGGCGAGGTTCGTAACAAGTACCGTTTTGTGGTAGGTAAGTAGGTAGTTGTACCTCACCAGAACATCACATAAACAATAAACACCCGATGACACAAAGTGCTACCATGCGGATGAGGATCACCCAGGGAGAGGTCCCAAAAAAAAAACCTCCTTTCATCAGTTATGCCATATTTATGCCCTGGTTATCTTCAGTGCCACCGGCAGAAGCCAGGGTGGAGCTTCAGAATAAAAAAAAATTGCATCCTACATAGGGACGACGTTCATACAACGAGAGTTAAACAAATCAACGTTTTGTGCGATCAGATAGAGACCCTAACTTCGTGTCACTGTTCGGATTTATGGTAAGGAAATAGAAAATTACCTACTTGTGCACTCCTTGCTGTGTATAGATTTAAGATCTTAGTCAAATATTAGCAAGTTAAAGGTGCACGTCAGGCCAGTGACATATATGTCATATAATATCAGACCTAATGTTCAAACAACCGTCATTCAGCGGGTGATGCGGTCAACACCATGTCCCATCGTGTTTGCTTCCCGTGTCACCTCAGTCAAGACCGGCTCTAGCTGACTGTGACAACCAACAGTTTGTACCCATTACATCGTGGAGAGCACAGGTCCATAAGCTCTGGAACCTGAGGACCCAGACACTTAAAAGGCAAATTCTTCCCCTAGAGCCCCCCCCCCCCCCTTTCCACAAAATGTAAAGAGCAGAGGCCCTATCTCCCTAAATGTAGGCAGCAGAGCTCCCCCCTTCCCCTTCCACCCCATCATGTACACACGTTCTCTTTTTTAAACATCTAACTATTCATTTCATATTATTTAAAAAAAAAAAATAAAAAAATAAAGTCGGAAGATGTGAATTAGCGTCATTGCACACAGTTACAAACCATAAGTGCTCTGCCACCAGTACAGACAGCTAATAAGAAACTGTCCGCCTGCGTCGCCGTCCGCACGTAACTCCGTAGCTACAGCGACGTTCCTCCATTTACCCTAGAGTGTCAACTCTGGTACCCATTTCCCAGAGGCTAGGTGAACCCCGGGAACCGCCTGGTTTCGAACACCCACCGTGACAGCAGCGAGTCGCAGCTGGATTCGAAAACGAGCCTCCTATCGACTTCGCTAACGCGGCTCTCCGTTTATTTTTTTTTCTCACCGCTTAGGCCCTATTATTATTATTATTATTAATTATTATTATTATTATTATGATCATAATGATGATTATTATTTTTACTATTATCATTATTATTAATATTATTATTTTTAATATTATTATTATTAATATTATTAATATTACGGAATAAACAATGCCAAGACCTTTGACCCTTTCCGCCTCCTAGAACATTATAAGAAAGGTGAGGCACTTCCCTTCTCCTTTGGGGCATTTCACCCCACCCCCTCGCCTTTCAGAGTTTTTTTTTTTTCTGGACCTCCTACTGATGGTTAGTTTTACATTGGAAGGGTAGGCAGGAAAAACTAGATTACCTATGTTCAGAATACTCAAGAAAGAAAGAAAAAAATATTTTTGCAAATGGTTACAGATTGGGCACATATGCCCGGCTAACACTCCGGCTAACAGTGACGTCGTTATTCATGCAGCAATCGTGATTTATGTATTATATTTGCTGTTACCCCTTTGTGACGAGCGTTAGCATGGCCTACAGTGTAACGTGCTGTAAAGGCTGCGTGGTGATGTGCGGCTTACCCAAAGGTGACTAAGGGCGTCGCAATGTAACAAATGGCATCAACAACTTAATATGCCACTGGCCAAGTGTAACCCAACATGATGAATGTTGAAGCTTCCAAACGTAGCGGAACGAGAACTCTCTTTAAAGGTTCCATTTGTGTATTGACAATAGCAATGACTAACACAAGGAGAAAATATGCAATTAATAATCCAGACTCATTCAAACACATCAACAAAAGCCCGCTCGTACATCCATGGACTGATATGTTCTCACGACGGGTCGCAGTCCGACCTTGAGATCCAGACAGTCATCTCTGTTTCTGTTCCGCAGTCTGAATAAGTTAATGTAAGAATACCGGTTTACTGCCGAACTGTGACAAATATGCCAGCTTTTTGCTGAGTCCCGGGGTAAAACGTCCTCAAGGATCCAACTGTATACAATGTCTGCTTCCGTGGAATCCCGGGGTAAAGCGTCCTCAAGGATCCACACGTCCGCCTCCTTCGGACTGTAAACATCAACTGCCTTTGACAACAATACCTTCACGATGTTACGTATTATTTTGACGTCCTATTTGCTCACTCAGTACTGGTACGTTCTAGTGCACATCCGCACGCGACACCCCTAAGGGGTATTTTACCAACCATAAGACCTCAAGAGTAGGTCCTAGGGAAACTAGTTCAACTGGGAGGGTGCAAAGGGTCAGGGGAGAAGTCATGGACGTTTAATGTGGTTGTTTAACAGGCGCCATTTGTACAGAAACTCCTAAATGGCTACCGAGGAAAGATACAGAGCATGCGTGAGAATTTCCCAAGTATAGTAATGTTCATTCATTCATTCATTCAATCATTCATTCATTCTTCCTTCATTCATTCATTTATTCATTCATTCAGTCATTCATTCACTGATTTAACTGACTACATTTTCACAGCCTAATCGCACGCAATTCAATCCTTTCATTTGTATTTGCATTAAAATATCCAGTGGGTAACGTCTTTCCAGCGGGGTTTGCCTTTCAGTGACACAACATGAAGTTCGTTTGTTTGCCTTATGAATTATTCAGGCTTGAAAAAAAAAAAAGAAAGATTAAAAAAAAAAAAAAACCTTTTTGATGTGTCAGTCAAATTTGCTTAATACATGCGTAATAGGGTGTGTTTTTTAGGGTGGAGGTGACATAAAAGGAAATGTGTAAGAGGGGAAAGGAGGCGGGTCATCTGATATGATGACTAACCTAGTAAATGTAAAAGCCAGATAATTCCCAGCAGTAGGTTAAGTTTATATTTATTCGATAACAATGACTGCGTTAACGTACCATTAGCCCGGTTTGGTGACGTCAGCAGCAAATCCCCGTTAGCTGAAGCTGGTCTTGGTTACTCGGTGTATGCTATGAAATTTGTCCTACCTGGTCGTCATCATTAACTATAGCAGGTCCTTTGCAGAATGTCACTCTCATCACGGTCTGCCTGAAAAAAACTTGGTCTCTCGCCAGCCTGCCTCATCGTGGGCTCCAGCTGAAAGGGACATGCTGCTGACGTCACCTGGAGCCGGTTTTGGTTACATGGTGTATGCCATGTAATTTCTCCTGCCTCATCTTCAGGAAGGGATAGACGGTATTCAGAAGGCGTGTTTTAACTTCCTCTCTTTGATCTACGCACCTCGGCTTGGCGGTGTGAATAGTAATGAACGACAGGACGAAAAGGTACGAAAGGCACTATTACAAGTGGAAAGAAATAGGGACATAGCTGATATAATCAACAAGGTAGGAACTAGACTTGAAAGAGAACTAATTTCTGAAGCACACTAAACTACATGACCTAGGCGTATAGAATGGTTAAACGCGGCTTGATGATGTATGAGATATAACCAAATTCTTATTGGAATAGTCAGAAGAGGTACCTGCGTTTGGTCACTGAGGTGGTGGATTGCGAACGCATTGGAGAGGGGGAAGCGATACACAGCGCACGAGGGAGCTCTAAACATTTTTAAGTGCATAATTAACAATACTAATATGTCAAGTTCAAAGATGAATAGATTTAAAAATATATTTGAAATAATACGATATATATATAACATAAATTTTAAAATAAAACTGTAATGATCATAGGGAACTGTAATAACCATAGGGAACTGCAACGCATTGTTCTAATTTACTAGAATTAATTGCCAGGCTTCGTCCGGTAGTGTGGAAGGAAGTTTTTTTTTTTGTCCCGCCCACTACCTCATCTTGGTCTCTACCCCTGCCCTAGCTGCCTAGTGCAAATAGGAGTTTAAGAAAAGCCCTATATTTATATCCCGTATTTTACTTCATCTTTGTACCTAAGTTCAGCTCTGCACGGTAAGAGGGAAAATATATTTAAAAGGACTTAGTCCCAGCGAAAGTTTACTTGCACTGATTGTCACATGAAATAAAGAAATGCACAGTAATCTGTGCAGCCAATGTGACTGTTAAATTAAACATTGTAGTTAAATCGAAATTTAACCCATGTGTTGGTTATGGTTTAGGAGGAATTAGGTTTTCATTTATAGTAAACAAAGAAGTACAGAAAAGGTTTGTCATTTGTAGCATAGATGTTGTCAACGCGTTTTTGTTTCTTTCTGTGGAGGGGTAGATCCTTACGCTATATATACTATTATACTAGTCGTCCCCATGTGGGATGAAATTTTTCGTTATTTGAAGCCCAACCCTAGCTTTCGCCAGGAGCCCTGAACATAGCGGGGCCATAAATGTGGCCTAAACGGCTGAAAGGGGTTTCTGGGACCTCTCCACGGGTCATCCTCATCCGCATGGTGGCACTTTGTGCCACCGCGTGTTTATTGCTTGTGTGATGTACTGGTGGGGCACAGCAAGGGAGAGAGAGAGAGAGGGAGAGACAGAGAGAGGGAGAGAGAGAGAGAGAGAGAGAGAGAGAGAGAGGGAGAGACAGAGAGAGGGAGAGAGAGAGAGAGAGAGGGAGAGAGAGATAGTAGATCCTTTACGTTCCTTGCTCCCCTGGTCCCTGCTCAGTGACGTTTATGGTAACACATAACATAGCATAATGGAAGAAAGATTAACCTGTAATCGACTGAACATATTTGGAGAGAAGATTACAGATGGGTCTTATGGTACCCATTGCTTCATCAGATAGTTAAACTTCAGATTCAAAATGCAGTAGACAATGATAGGTTTGAAGAAATGGACCTTCTTTGAAGTCCTAAGAGTCCATGTCAAATTTGCTAGCAAGAAGATGTCAATTAATCGCTAGTCGAAGCTGCAACTTCTCAGCAGACAGGTCTGGCCCATAAATAGTCCGTTCCCGTGCCAGTGGAAAAAAACACAAAATCTTTTTCACTGTCCTATTTTAAAACTAATGAAAACCATAGCCCAGGGAATGTCTTGACTCTAGCGTAAAACAGGTGTCAGTTATCCCAGCCCTAACAATCCCAACCAGGATCCACAACTAATTAGTGAGCAAAAAAGAAGAAGGAGGAAGAAGGGCAGAGGGACGGGGGAGAAAAAGCATTCGGAAAATGCGTGCAAAGAAGTGTAATGAAAGGGGGGTGGGAAGAGAGAGACAGACAGACAGACAGAGAGAGAGAGAGAGAGAGAGAGAGAGAGAGAGAGAGAAAGAGAGAGAGAGAGAGAGAGAGAGAGGGTGGAGAGATATGAGTAGAATAGGGAGGAGAAAGTAGCAGTGGGCGATATTCTTTCATTGAACACCGACTTACGTCGTTGTCTTTCCCGCTGTTCTTTAGGTGAAGTTTCTCAAAACGTTTCCCCATTCCTATTTTTAGTTTCTTATTTTTTTTTTTTTTTACTGTGGCAATTACCTTTATGAATCGTAGTTTTGATTCCTTTTTGTGCTGTTTAATTTTTTGACAAAGACGTTTCTACTGAAATTCACAGCAGTATATCTTCGTATATATTGAGATTTTTAACTCCAAATTGTTGCCCGGGCAGCGCCGATAGGCTACTCTTTTCGATTTTCAACTGCCAAAGTTTTTTGTTTTTTTTTTGCGCAACAGTGCACACGGCGTCCGACCTCACTATCCAGAGACCAGGGGGAATTACTGGAAGTCAAAGTCCACATGAAAAAACCCCCAGCTCTAAGCGGGAAATGAATCTGAACCTCTAGCACTCGAGGCTGACACCATGCCTCGAGACCACCCAGCCCCCCTCCCTCCTCTTACATCCGATAGAAAGCTGGACAGCTAAGATATCTCGAGATGGGCCTCGGAGCTAATCAAATAATGGGGCAACTATCTCTCATGTTGACACACAAGCAGATACCCCATATTAAAGTGAATCTTTTCAAAAATATTTTTTGGCCAACACTATGCTATCAGTGCGAAACGTGGACATTTGCATCATATAATAAACGTAATATTGTGACAAAAGAAATTAAATGCCTTAGAACAGCTGCAAGAATTTCAATGAAAGACAGAATTAAAAAAAAAAAAAACCCACGAAATCAGACGAATGCTAGGAAAAAAGACAGTCACACAGGTCATCAAAGAACAACATATAAAGTGGTGTGGACACCTAACAAAAATGCCCTGGTACTTTCTACCACAGCAAGTCCACTGAAACGTTACAACGGGCATAGAGCGAACGAAAAACCTTGGAAAAGATGCAGTGATGAAGAACAGCCTTACAGACATGAACATCAATCTTAATAGTACTTTTGACAGAGTTCATCAACGAACGTTACATTTCCCCCGACACTTCACTGAGGTAGTCGGTGGAAGAGAAAAGGAGAAGATCTTCTCTCTGAATTGGTTCGTAAAATCTTTTTCATGTTTGCCTTGTTCAGAATGAGCATTCGTTTGTAACCATACAATCAGCTATTTCAGTATTTCGCACCGCTGTTTATCCCGGATAATTTATCAACTCGCCGATGCTTTGTATCCACTACTGCCACATATTTCGACGTTGAAGTTTCGGCAGTGCAGAATGTGAACCAGAAGTTATGATTTCTCATGTAAATATGTTTTCAGCTGTCCGCTTCAGAGCTGAAGTGGTTGCATCTTCCAGAATGGATTTGAGGAGCAGACTGCAGGCCTTTGATGACGCATACATTTTTTTCAGCATAACTTGTGTCTTTTTTTAACGTAATGTATTCTAAGTAAAATAAGACCTCACCCAAAACATAAGCCCTAGCATGATTTTTAAGGATAATATAAGCACTACACCAAATATACACTCCGTTTAGTCTCAGCCATACGTTATTTATTATAACGTAAGAATTGTAAAAGTCATCTTCATCATCATCATCATCATAAACCACTTCTGCCGTTAATCGACGTGGGGAGGAATAGTTTGCGATACAGTGTACGTTGGCTGCCACTGGCTATTGTCATGCCGTGAAGGCGTAGAGTGTCTTTAATGATGTAGATCCATTATTTTCGCGGCCGTCCTCTTGCTCTTGTAGATGATCTTCTGAGATGTAGTGCTTGTGATGGTATTTGATCTTGCTGCATTCTAACGAGATGGCCAAACCACTTGATCTGCTGTTTCTCGGTGAATCTGGTACAAGGCGTCGTTACCACAATTTGCCTGATAGTTTCATTATTCACTCGATCTCAGATGGTTAGGCTGGCTGCTTTACTCAGGCACCTCATCTCGCAGGTGGTGATTTGGCGTGTATGGGCATAGTGTCCATGTTTGACACTGGTAGCTTAATGTTGAAATGAATATGCTATTTATAATCTTCTTTGCACTCATAGTTATGCTTGGATGTCTTAATAATGATGCTAATTGGTATATAAGTGCACTTGCTTTCTGAGTGTAAGTAATTGTAAATAAATTACATTAATTAATGTAGCTTCTTTTTGTTTTGTCAATATTTGCTTATGCTGCTAAGAGTCGCAGTTCATCAGACAATCAGCAGCCGAGCCAGGGCGCGCTCGGTCGTTTAATCTGCCCTGATTTTATGCAGTCTCAAAGGTCAGTGATTCCTTTAATCCATCTTCTTCTAGGTCTTCCCATGCATCTTGGTGTCTTAGTTTCATTTTAATAAGACGTCAAAACCATTTCATTCTTTGTTGTTTCTCAATAAATTTGACGATGGGTGTTGTTCCAACAGTTCTTGTGATCACGTCGTTTCTCACTCGATCTCTTATGGTTTTATTCACAACCATTCTCAAACATCTCATCTCACAGGTGGTTAGTTTATTTTTTTTTTTTCGTGTTTTTTTGTCAATGTCCAAGTGACATTGGTAATGTAAAGTCGGTATAAATATTGTATTTATAATTTTTTATTTTGTCTCTACTGGGATAGCAGGGTGTTTTAAAATTGGAGCACGTTGGTACGTGACATTGTTGGCTTGTTAGATTCTAGTCTCCTTCTCTCTGTATGTTTTACCATTGCATTAAAAATTCTTCCCAAGTATTGAAATTCTTGCACTTGTTTCAGACTTTGATCTTTGATCTTTATGTCGATGGTTTGTTGCTTTCTTCTTATTCTCATGACTTCCGTGTTTTCGATATTGATCTCTATTTAATGTTTGAGGCAACTGTAGTATTTACGGTAACGTTTTCTACAATTTAAAATGTTTCTGTGGATCAGTGTAATGAAAAAACAGGCATCATTAGCAAGAACTTCCTAAAGAGAACACTTATTATAAGGCGTGTAACTTGTAAACCCCCCCCCCCCACCCCCCCCCCACACCCCACCCACTCTTTTTCCTCCAAGTAACATTAGTTTTATTCCAGCAACTGGTTCCTATTGAGTTTGACTTTTACTGACTAAATAGGATTCAAACTCCTGGGTTGTTTAATCTGATCAGCAATATTTACCTAGAGTAGGATCTCAGGTGTTATTGTTGAATCTCTCTCTCTCTCTCTCTCTCTCTCTCTCTCTCTCTCTCTCTCTCTCTCTCTCTCTCTCTCTCCCTTTCTGTCTCTCTCTCTCTCTGTCTATCCTTGTCTCTATGTCTGTATCTCTTTTTCTATCTGTCACTACACAGACACACTATGTTTACTGTCTGTTGTCATTTTTAGGGAATCCAACTTTTCTCATTCATATAAGGATGGATTTAGTCGCATTTGTTATTAAAACATCTGTCACTGTTATTTAATGCTGGATTCACTCTAGCCTGTCGCTGTATTCAGTTCACATAGAGTTAGGATCAGTGGTTAGTGTTCTTGTTTTTGTTGTTGTTAGTGTTGTTGTTGTTACTGTTGCAATCGCTGTTAGAAAAACATATTACATTAAAGTTAGCAGACCTAGACTTCTTGATGAGATCATTTTAATTCCACCAGAACCTTCTTCTTCTTCTTTTTCTTTCGTTCGCTTGAAATAGATTATCTATATCTGCAATGTTGACTCTAGTATGAACTTTACTGTCTTTTGTAATTCAATGAGAACCATTGCATAGTTACTTGCTGTTTGCCCGGTTTACCGTATTGTGAATCTCCTTGTTTATATATTCGTGTAATTAAACTTCTTGTGCACGTATTTTCAGGTCAGGAATTTATTGTATAAACGTTCCAATTTGGGACGCAATTTTTCGTTATTTTGAAGTCCCATTCCGGCTTTTGTCAGTGGCCGCAGTATAGCATGAAGGCTGAAAGCGGCTTCTGGGACCTCCCCACGGGTGATCCTCATCCGCGTGGTGGCACTTTGTGTCACCGGGTGTTTACCGCTTGTGTGATGTCCTGGTGGGGTAAAATTTTTTACTTACTCATGCTTATTTTATTTTTACACCCTTTCCAGATGTGATGTAGTGGTCTGAGTACTTCCATTTTAGTTACCCCAAACAAACGAAATCCATGAGTTCCAGGGAACATCCAATATCCCAGGAATGTTATGGGTTGGGGTTAAGGTTAAGGTTATGGTTGGGGTTAGTCGGTGTCTCAGAGGCGGTCAAGGCTGACAAAGATCAGTTTCATTTTTAAGTCAGGCCACGCAGGAGTTCTGTTTCGTATAGTCCCACCAAATTCATTTCAAACCTTTATACCCCTGGTGTACTGGATTTCCAGGGAACTCACGGAATTCCTTTGTTTAGGTTCCTGTCAGACAATACAGGAGAGTAGGTAAAGTAAAGGACCCCTTTCACACCAGCAGCGTATCGAGCGTACTATTCTAGACATTTTGTGTGTGTGTGTGTGTAGATCAATAGGCCTTCTTTGAATGATGTGGTCAACATCACTATGGCCGCCTAACTAACGCAGAGAGGCAAAACATCAAGGGGAAGAGAGAGAGAGAAAGCAAGAGAGAGAGAGAGAGAGAGCAGAGAGAGAGAGAGAGAGAGAGAGAGAGAGAGAGAGAGAGAGAGAGAGAGAGAGAGCCGTAAATAGAAGCAGTAAATACATAATGAGTAGGAAAGTGACAGTCATATTTCCACGTATCGATCTCAGTGACAAACTATTTTTTAAAACAGTAATCATCCATCTAGAAGCCGACGTGGTGTACCGTTTATACGCTTGCCTGCGAATCAGAAGGTCGTGGCTTCGGATACTGACGAACCAGACATTTTTGATTTGACATTTCTCAAATCTATTGTTCTGTTGGTAATATACTCTAAAAGCTGAGGCACACACAAGTGTAGCGGCTGAAAATATGTTGTGTGTGCTAATGTGATAGGTTTGCGTCCTTAAGTGGATAAATTGTCTACACCTACTTTGTATATTTATATTATTTCTTCAATTTTATTTTTAAATTAGCAATATCACGTTATAAGTGTTGTTTTTTTATATTATAGTTTGCATTTAAATATTAAACTCTACCCTTCTTTGTCTTTGTCTATATTTACCACAGTTTAGGGTAGTGTAGTACAGGCGGTTTGAACCAGGAGATTTAGGGTTGTGTGGTTTTTACAGTGGGTGTAGACTGTAAAGAACCTGTTTCCACAACTTGAGGATAATAGGCATATATGGCTAGATTTAAATTGTATTGACCAATCGAAATTTAGTGGTTGATCTGGTCAGCATCACGCAGGCCACCTTTACATCCCAGGAATCCGCTTAGTATTCATTCAAGGCTGAGTCGACCTGGGAGCCAAGGTCATTTTGGAAAAAGTCTCATACCGTCAGGACCCGAACCGACGACCTTCCGATGCGCAGTTGAGCGACTAGTCGTTACTTTACTACGCCCCCCCCTTCCCCCCCCCCCTTCTCTCCTCTTCCCCTTCGGTGTAAAGCCGGATAGGAATTTCGGAACTTGTAACGTTTTTTACCCTAAACAAACTATAGTTGCCCGTTTATTGATGCGCTGATGTATGTTACAGGGATGTCATTTTGTTTTGTGTTCGATACTGTAAGCTAGGTATCCTGGGCGTCGTGTACAGATCGTTGTGAGCGGCCAGCGACATTGTGTATGTTATAGCCTTGTCATGCGACATTGTGTATGTTATACCTTTGTCGGGCGACATTGTGTATGTTATAGCTTTGTCGGGCGACATTGTGTATGTTATAGCTTTGTCGGGCGACATTGTGTATGTTATAGCTTTGTCGGGCGACATTGTATATGTTATAGCTTTGTCGGGCGACATTGTGTATGTTATAGCTTTATCGGGCGACATTGTGTATGTTATAGCTTTGTCGGGCGACATTGTGTATGTTATAGCTTTGTCGGGCGACATCGTGTATGTTATAGCTTTGTCGGGCGACATTGTGTATGTTAGAGCTTTGTCGGGCGACATTGTGTATGTTATAGCTTTGTCGGGCGACACTGTGTATGTTATAGCTTTGTCGGGCGACATTGTGTATGTTATAGCTTTGTCGGGCGACATTGTGTATATTATAGCTTTGTCGGGCGACATTGTGTATGTTATAGCTTTGTCAGACTTTAAGTAGGACATGAATTTACTACAGCTGTCAGCGTTGACGAGCGACAAGGAGAGCAGCGTTGCTTTTCTGCAGCAAGACGGCTTTTTAGTGCGCACTGCAAAATGTTAAGAATTCTTAAACTACGGAGCGTAGGCTGCACTGTTTCGTGGGACCTATGCTGAATCTGTAAGGTAGGGCGGCTGGAGTTGGGGCCAGTTGTAGAAGTTGTGGAGTCTTTAAAAGCGGTCACATCGTGTAATATAGAGCACGGGATGTCGCCTGTAATAGCATCGAAGACAACACAACGTGACACAAAAGGTAGGCTGCACTCGCTCGTGCGAAGCAGGGTGAGGCTGTGCGGTAGGGGGCTGGGGTTAGGACCAGTCCATGGTGTTGTGGGGTCGTTAAAAGTGGTGACATTGTGTAATATAGAACACGGGATATTGCCGGAGATAGTGTTGAAGGCAACACAATGTGACACCCCTGTAACATAAACTATCGCGTGTAAAAGGTCACGATGCATGAATGAACAGCCAAATACAGTTTGATTGGGGTGAAACACGTTACAAAAACCATATTTTGCATTAGTTTTATCCTCAGCAGAACAATTTCACCACGGGACTGAAAAATCATATCCAGGTATCTCAGATATAAATCCCACATTCTAGCTACTCGCCATCTGCTCCCGGCAGTTGTATGTATTTAAAATAGCAGAGTAGAGTTTCTGTTAATTTCTTGTTGACATTTCATCCACTTGAGTGTGTGTTTTTTCTTTAAATATTTTTCATTCAAGTTTAATTAAATCGCTCTATGTAGGTCCTACTATATTTTAATTAATCATAACATTTAATAGTTTAATAACGACAAGAACTTTTGTTTGTTATCCCTTTCTTGCAGCTCAAAATAATTTTTATTTTTATTTTTAATAGGATGAAAAATACCAAAAAAGACTCAGTAAGGATGTTTCTTTGATCATCTTCTACAAAACTGTGATGCCAACAAACAAGAACAAAGTGTCCAGACTGCGCTAAAATACAGTGGATGTTTCATTCAAGAGTGTACAACATTCACCAAAGAAGAATTCCCCATTGCAAATTTAATTACCACCACGTTCAGAGAATATGTTGATAGACAATAAAGATATCTCAGCAAACTTAAAACACTACTGCAACAGTATGCACTTACCTCTTCACGCCACTCTCCCAGATGGGGACCCAGTAGTTATAGACACCATGACAGACTCACAGATCACAGATATGTATGAACTGATAACCAGCGCTGCCTTGAGCGGCAATGGGTTTGGGGTTGATGAATACCCCACGGAAAAAGATTTCCGTAACGAGATCAAAGATGGCCACAATTTTATTGTGTGCAGTAAAGATTGTGGGAAAATGATTGCTGCCTTTTCTTTAATCAACAGTAAATTCTATCGAGGTTCAGACCTGACATTTGCTGATCCAATTATTATCGTGAAAAGATCTGAGAGGGGCAAAGGAATTGGAGAGTTTATTTTTAGACATGTTGTTTTGTTCTCTAAACTTCTGGGATATTCAGGAATTTACACAGATACTTTTACCAATAACTTTGCTATGACAAAGATCATAGAGCGTTCTCCAGGTTTCCAACATGTGGGTCATCTTCCTATTGGAGGCAAGCTGTCAGATGGGTCATTTGTGTCTGCTAATATCTACTTCAAGGATTTGAGAGATCAAGGTGAAACATTCTGGACATCTGGAGAGTAGTTTGCTTAAGGCAGCTCTTGTTTAGTAGATGTATTTAAACATAAACAAGTATTGCTGAGTTATTATATAAATTTCTGAAATCACAGATATGTATGAACTGATAACCAACGCTTGAGTGGTAATGGATTTGGGGTTGATCAATATCCCACACAAAAAGATTTCCCTCATGAAATCAAAGATGGCCACATTGTGTGTGTGTGTATGTCTGTGTGTGTGTGCAGTAAGAATTGTTGCACAATGATCCAGATGATACATCATTCAGGACGTCTGGAGAGTAGTTTTTTGCTAGAGGCAGCTAGTGTTTGGTAAATGTATTTAAACAGACATATGTACTGCCCCGTAATTGTCTAGATTTCTTAAATAATTCCTTGAAATTATGTGATAACCTTTACATACACACATACTTTTTAGATAACTGACATTGGTTCCCAGTTCGATCCTGTCTAAAATAGGTATTTGGAAATGTCCTTGGAAGTAAGGCAGCCAACGTGGTGTTGATGACATCACCCATCAAGTGCCAGTTGAACTACAAAAATATGTCAATCATCATATGCCACATACTTCCCTGTTGTGGAAATGTACTTGACTTTGCATGGACTTATTAAACAATCAGAAGACTGAAGACGATGGGGCCAGTATTTATAGGTTTTCACAACAGGAGGCAGATTTTATTTTGTCTGGCAACCCTTTTATTACACAGAAACAAAGATATAGTTTTGCATGGTACTGTATTTTATGGATAGTTAAGATACCATTTTATTCTTTACTTAACTTTTGGCCGCCCTGTTATAATTACAATTTACACAGTGACTGGTATTTGTTCCTGAGCTACGGCATCCTAATGATATCGCCCTTGACTGTATAAATGGACAATTTAACAAAGAATCCTACTGTATTCCACTTTTTTTCAATATTGTCCAAAGAAAGCTTTTTCTTTAATTATAACTTTAATGCAATTTATTTAGGAACCAAATTCTTAACTCTTTGAAAATAAAGTTTGTTTCTTTATTCATTTGTCCTGTTGGATTGGCGTCCCGAGGTTTGGCTATTATAATCACTGGGTTTCAGACTCTCTGGAACGCAGTCTTGGAAAGGAATAAAAAAACAACTGCATACTATTCTTCTTGCTTTTCTAAGTTATAAGATGCAATTCTAAATAATTTATTTCATGTTTTTGCCTCTAACTTTGGTAACGTATTTTATATAAAATGGCAATGTTTCATTTTTAGAAAATAGTGTTTTATACATTTACATTTTATTGCATGAAGTGTTAAGTCTCCACAATGTTGAGATAAATGTGCTAGTTATAGTTCACATTTATGTCATATCGTTTGTGGTTTTCTTGAAGGCTCATGACATGTTTATATATGCAAGTTTATTTCAGAAGCTCAATATTAACTCTTTTCATATTAAAAGGTTTTATTGAGTTCTTATGTTCTAAGTGTGTATTACTTAAGTATAAATAACATGTCTGAATCTGGTGAAGAACAGAAACACAACTGTTGAACAGGACCAATTTAAGTAAGATTTGTAGACAAAAATGAGTCACTGTAACAAGTGGTTGAGTTACAAGGAGTTTATCAAACTGTTATGACAGCTGAAACCAACAAACTCATAGTTAGTTATTTGGTTCTCATGTTTCTGATCCCGGTCAGTTGTGTCAGTAATTCATTCTCACATGGTTATTAGTTTGACTCCCGACTCAGAAAGTGGAGATTAAACACTGCTTATTTCTCTGTAGGGTTTAGTATTACCTATCTCTCTCTCTCTCTCTCTCTCTCTCTCTCTCTCTCTCTCTCTCTCTCTCTCTCTCTCTCTCTCTCTCTCTCTCTCTCTATCTCTTTCTCTTTATCTCTTATCAAAATGTTTTTTTTACAGTTGTTCAAACTACCCGGAACAAGTATAGTTAACTCCTTCAGTGATAGGCAAGTTAAAATTATAGTCGAGAGGCCTGACTTTATTACACCGGGGTTAGTACCCTATTGTTTCATTGCTCTCTCTTCACAGAATACATAGCCATCTGCAGATAACATTGCAAAGGATAGGTTATATGTAGCAGATCATGAAAACATGATATATGGAGAAAATCATGAACACATGGTATGTGGAGAAAATCGTGAACACATGATGTATGGAGAAAATCATGAACATATAATGTATGGAGAAAATCATGAACACCTGATATGATATTTGGACAAAACCCTAAACACATGATATGCTATTTGTAGCCAACCATGCACACATGATATGTTAAAAGTAGCCAACCATGATCATATGATATGTTGTATGTAGCCAGCCATGATCACATGATATGTTATAAGTAGCCAACCATGATCACATGATATGTTAAAAGTAGCCAACCATGATCACATGATATGTTATATGTAGCTAACTATGAACTCATGATATGTTTAATGTAGCTAACCATGAACACATGATATGTTATATGGAGAAAACTCCCCGTGTGGGTTCTAGAGCTCAGTTGGGGGGAAAACAAGAATAGAGTCACTGCCTACCCCAAAAGTATGTCGTAAGAGTAATAATTGATGGCTTCCTTCGAAGACGGAGTGCATCTACTAGAGTGGCAAAGAACAACCAGCTGCATACTAGTAAGCCAGTATAATAGATGTACACGAAAAACACAAAGCCAAAGTCCAAATGTACGAACAACCAGGATTTTCCACTGCAGTTTACAGTTGGTGAACAAAGAAGAAGAAGGAGGAAAAGATATGAAGAAAATCACGAACATGTGATTGGTTATATATGGCAAACAATGAACACATGATAGGTTATATGGAGCAAAATATAAACACAAGATACAATGTATGTAGCAAACCATGGACAAATTATAGGTTATATAGAGTAAACCATGAACACAAGATAGGTTATGTGTAGCAAACCATGAATACATGACAGATTATATAGAGCAAGCCATGAAAACATTTTACTTTATATGGAGCAAACCATGAACACATGATAGGTTATGTGTAGCAAACCACGAATACATGACAGATTATATAGAGCAAGCCATGAAAACATTTTACTTTATATTGAGCAAACCATAAACACATGATAGGTTATGTGTAGCAAACCACGAATACATGACAGATTATATAGAGCAAGCCATGAAAACATTTTACTTTATATTGAGCAAACCATGAACACAAAATATGTTATGTGGAGCAGACCATGAAAATATGGTAGACTACGGAGTAAATAATAAACACATGATATGTTACTTGTAGCAAACCATTAACAAATTATAGCTTATATGGTGCAAGCTGTGTACACATTTTATGTTATATGGAGCAAACCATGAGACAATATATGTTATCTAGTATGAAAAGAGTTAACTAGACTGGTATTTCTTCTTCTTCTTTGCAATCGCTTTCATATACTCAGGTACCGGAAAGACTAACCCGATCAACAAATGCCCGCAGAAGTCGGATGTGTTGGCCGAAATGTGCAAATATCGCAGCCAGGCTGTAAACGGACACAACGCAATTACATCTTCTGATGAACGCAAAAGAAGATATACTCAAGTTATCAGTTGTGTTGCTTTCATTTCATGAACCGGCAAGATTGGTATTTGATAGCTGACATTTAACTCGCTCAGTCCCCTGCCTTAGTTTACTTGAAGCCCCGTCTGTTCTAAGGTAGAGTAAGTAAAGGACCCTTTTCCACGCATTTAGGCGTATAGGGCATATAGGGCATATAGGGCTAGACCTATATTTTTATACACCAGTCGGTACAAGATGGGTAATGTGGTCAACATCACGCCCTGTTTTTAGGAATTCAGGCTAAAACATTTAACACTTAAGACACTCGAAGGAGTGCAGCAGAGATTACTACAGAACAGAAGTAGGTAAATTAACGAGAGGAACCAAGATGAAACAGTTTTATTTTGACCACTCTGGGTTTCCATACAAATTCACAGCTTTTTACAGTAGACAATAGTTGTTCAAACGGATTATTTAAAAAAAAAAAAATGAGTTTTAAAGATGTACTGCGCTGTGAGGTAGAAGACAGCAAGAACATTGTTCTATATTTGGAAATAACAAGAACTGTACAGTGAGTTGTCCTGTGCTTAAAGATTTATTTAAAAAAAAAATTACATGATTTACAAAAATTAGGTTTTATATATATTGTGTTAAATGCTGAAGGCTATTTTATTTTCTTGTTTTTAAATTGATGTTAATGTTATCGTATTTGCTCATGTACAACTGTTAAGATGAGTGTCTTGTTCGGATGTGTAGTAGTAGGCATACTTAGAGATAAACATAAGAATTTTCTTTCTTTATGAAAAATTTATTATATCCACACTTTGAAGCTGAAGTAATGTTTTCACCAGGGTAGTATTGTCACAAAAGTATCTGCTCAACATTCAGGGTAATAAGTGGGACATAACATGTTCATCCAGTTCTCAGAGTTTTAAAATTTTACTAATTTTTTCTTTAGGACAGTTATGTAATACGTATTATTGTTTCAAATTTTACTTTGTTTACACCTTTTTGTAAGTAAATAAGACATAAATTGTAATAAAAATATCAAGAAAATCTAAGAAACCCAGAATGGTCAAAATGTGAACATTTTGTCTTTTTACACCCTTGATATAGTAGCCGATTATCCTCGTAAAACGTATCTGTAGGAGAAGTAAAAAAGAGGGTATGGGTGTTTCTTACCTCTTCCCCAAAGGGGGAGGAGAAGAAGAAGACGAAGGAGAATGAAGAGAAGGAGAAGAAGGACAAGGAGGAGGAGGATGATGAGTAAAAAAAAGGAAGAAGAAACAGCAGCAGCAGAAGGAGGAGGAGGAAAAGAAGAAGAAAAAGAAGAGTAGGATGAAGAAGAAGAAAAAGAAGAAGAAGAAGAAGAAGAAGAAGAAGAAGAAGAAGAAGAAGAAGAAGAAGAAGAAGAAGAAGAAGAAGAAGAAGAAGAAGAGAAAAAGAAGAAGAAAGAAGAAGAAGAAGAAGAAGAAGAAGAAGAAGAAGAAGAAGAAGAAGAAGAAGAAGAAGAAGAAGAAGAAGAAGAAGAAGAAGAAGAAGAAGAAGAAGAAGAAGAAGAAGAAGAAGAAGAAGAAGAAGAAGAAGAAGAAGAAGAAGAAGAAGAAGAAGAAGAAGAAGAAGAAGAAGAAGAAGAAGAAGAAGAAGAAGAAGAAAAAGTAAAAGCAGCAGGAGCAGCAGCAGCAGTAACAGCAGGAGCAGCAGCAACAGTAACAACAACAGCAGCAACAGCGGCATGAGAAGAAGAATAGATTCCTCGCAATTGATCATTAAATAGATTAAGACAAGACTTACCCTCAGTTTTCAACATTTTATATCTAAACTATGTGAACTACTAGTGTGTACTCTACATATACATTGTTTATTTATGTCTTGATATACTCAGCAGTATACATTTTGTCATAATTGTTGTTTTGTTGCTTCCTCATTCTAACATTAAACCTGCGTCCGATATTTGCTGTGATAAAAGATTTGTCATATTTACTGTGTACTATGTTTTTATTATTTCCAATACTACTACCATTTTTACTCATCCTGCAGATGTTCCACCGATTATTACTGCAACTGCTGCTACAAATAATAAAAACAACCACTACAACTACTATCACTACTACAATTACTTTAACAACTACTAGTATGACTACTAGAACAACTACTTCTACTGCAACTACTATTACTACAGCAACTACAACTACTTCTTTTACAAAAACAACAAGTACTACTACTCAACTACCACTACCACAACTACTACTGCTAGCACGTCGACTACTACAAGTACTACAAAAACTACTACAACAACAACTACTACTACAACAACTACTACTACTTAGAAAAAAAAAAAGAACAAACCTTACGAAGACATCCTACAGGTGGAAGATGTAAAACTTGTTCTGAAAAAGGCGAAAGGCACTGCGCCCGGGCCCAACGAAGTTAGATATTCCCACATGAAAGAGATGAGTTATGAAGACCTGTTGAAGATGACTGCTTGCTTCAACCAGAGCATTAGGACAGCTTCAGTCGCAGAAGAGTGGATGCACAGCTACCTGATTCCACTTCCTAAGCCTGGCAAGAATCATTCAACACTCGGGTGCTTTAGGATCATAACCCTACAAAACACCTTTGGTAAAGTGCTGGAGAAGATAATGGCAGGTAAGCCACAATAACTTTTGGAACAAAGTAATCTCCTTCCACGAGGATTAGGGAGTTTTGGCCGGGGAAGGACATATGGTCAAATGCAGCCACTTTTGCCTTTGATACCTTCGAAGGTTTGCAGAACAGACAGGAAACGGTGGCAGCGGCACTCGATTTAGAACACTCGATTTAGAAGACGCTTACGACAAAGTCAGATACAGTATCTTGACGAAAGCGCTTATAGAGATGGGAGTCTGTGTCTTTAGTTGGTGAATTGGATAGCAGCTGTTTTGTATACCCGCCTGGGTTTATGGACTTCTGGACCATGTATTAAAGCTCCAGGATTACCACAGGGATCTGCAATTTCACCCGTATTATTGAATGTTTTTACGAGCAAGATTGACTGCCTGGAAACACCTGGAGTTGGCAGAATATTGACATTTGCAGATGATGTTCTTGTACATAGGAGTGGGAGAGATCGGAATCAAACAGCTGAAGAGTTACAAGAAACGGTAGATAAGGTGATTGACTGGTGCACGGAGATGAGTGCTGTAACCAACCCAAAAAGGCAACCGCACTGTGGTGTTCTTTGGACAACAGGATTGTTGGAGCGGATGTTCCCAGACTCAAAATAAATGGCAGGGACATCAAAAAAGAGACAGCAGACTGCGGTACCTGGGAATCACCTTTGACAGAAGTTTGTCTTTCAGGGATCACATAGAGGGGTTGGGACAAGGGCTCAAAAGGGTCTAAACACACTAAAGATTATGGCAGCGATGGACCTGGGGCAGAAAATGCTGTTCACACTTTACCAGGACTTGATAATCTCAGTGCTTGATTATGGATTGTGGTTACTCACTGTCTCGAAGAGTCAGCTAGAGAAACTGGAGCGCATACAGAATGAAGCTATGCGGCTGATCCTGGATTGTGCAAGAGACACCCGGATTGTGTGCATACGATACATCCTTGCATTGCCGACTATTGCAGATAGGCTAAAGATGCCGCAGGCTAAGTCATACCTCGGAGTAGCTGCAGACAGGGAACACCCTCTGTATAAAGCTTTGGCTGCAGGCAAAGGTAAGAGGCTGAAAAGGGGGAAAATCATGGATGGCTTAAACAGTAGACACAATAGGACAAGTATGCATGCTAGAGAACATTGGGCAAGGAGAGGAGTGGGTCAGAGTACCAGCGGGAAAGGCTGACCTGTGTATGGTTATTATAACATTGACCGGCTGTGCAGAGAGTGGCCAGCGGGTGCTACGGAGGTTGAAGTCCAACAGTTGATTCACAACAATTCACGCCCAGGTGATCTGATTATCTATACAGATGGTTTAGTGTTGAGAGGAAAGAGAAGTGCCTGGGGGTTTATAGCGAAAGCCAATAGAAAATCTTTATTGCAAGACAGCCTAGCATATGACACTACAACATCTAGCATGAGAATGGAGATGGAGGCGTAAACTGCAGCTCTCCGGTGGCTGGAGAACAAGATGCATACACACGTCGTAATTGTAACAGACTCTGAAAAAATGCTGAAAAATATGAAGACAGGAATGCTTCGAGCAGAGTGACTAGCTTTACTGGAAAGGTCACAGGTGGTGAGCATACTTTGGATCTTTTCTCCAGGCCATGCTGGGTTAGTTGGTAATGAACAGGCAGACAGATTGGCTGGATCCGCACCACTGGGTGTTGAATTGATACATGACAAGGCAGATGTGGTCAAGGCTCTTTGGGAACAAGCAACGGAATCAGTAGAGAAAGACGATTATTGTAGCCTGGAGAGAGTGAGGCACCCGGGTGTAACTAGAGGGTCTGGCCGGCTCACTTACCGGTAAATTCAGTATTGGAACTCTGCGCTGGCTGCTGAAGATGAGGACGTAGCATGCATGGAAATGCCCAGAGTGCTGTGATGTCGATTCTTGATTCAACTCAACTACTACTACTAAAACCACTATAGTCCACATCTCTGCTAACAATACGAGAATTGGGAGTAAAGATCGGCACAACCGGGCATGAAAAGCACACTAGACGGACACGAAGTCATGTCAACCAACATAGGACTGGCTCTATTAACCGCGCGACGCTGATGAATATGTTGAGAGGGGAATCTTAGCACCTATAAATGTGTCCGGAGTGCTATGAGTATAATGCACCTCACAACTTATAACTCAAAACTACTACTACTACATCTACTACTATAACATCTACATCAACTAAAACAACTACTACTACAACTACTGCAACTAATATCATAACTTCAACAACTATTACTACAGCTACTACTACTACTACTACTACTACAATACTACTACTACTACTACTACTACAACAACTACTACTACTACAACAACTACTACAACAACTACTACTACTACTACTACTGCTGATGCTGCTGTTGCTACTACTACTATTCTACTACTACTACTACTACTACTACTATACTACTACTACTAAGAAGAAGCGCATGGGCATTTACTCAGCGGGCAGAACAGTCACTACTACTGGAGGTGATACTGCCTACTACTACTATTCATTATTACAGGCAGGTTCTACAATGGCTTGAATCAATTCAGAAGTCCACTGTGCGACTACTATGGAAATGACTACTACTACTACTACTGCTGATATTATCAATGCCCTCACTACTATCACTGCTGCTGCTACTACACAACTAATACCTCTTCTGCTGCTGCTATTCATAGACACAAAAACCTGTGGGCACAAGGGAACTGAGAACTATTAGGAAGTGAAGGATTTTTTTCCCCCATCGTCAGGCGCATTGGGCATATAGGGCTAGAACTGTATTTTTTAGACCAATCGGCACTTGGTGAGGGATGTAGTGAACATCACGCTAGCCGCCTTTACTTCCTGTAAAGGAAGAACTGTACCTGGTACCAACTCAAGCTGGGTCGACCTGGGAGCCAAAGTTTTTTTTTCGGGGGGGGGGGGGGGGGACCGCCCCCCCGCCCCCCCCTGCTTCGTTTAGAACCAGAAACCCCGACCTTTCAATCCGCAGGCGAGGGTCTAGCCGCTACACCATCACGGCTCCCCTGAGAACCATTGTGTACAATTATTGTGTAAGGTGCCTAAGAGTCCTTCCTTTGCCCAAAATAAATTCTGTATTAACGTCTTTTTAGTTAAACATTTCGTATGATTTCCAAGACTACATTTATTTTTAATTTAACATGATGATATAATAATAATAATAATAATAATAATAATAATAATAATAATAATAATAATAATAATAATAATAATAATAATAATACATCTAAGGTGTCGAATAGCAAATACATACTAACACAAACATACATTAAACCGTAGGCAATGCAACCTGGGTGCTCAGAAAAATTGAGACACCCTTCCTCCAACACAAAATAAATGTATCAGGGAAAGGGTGCTGAGACCTCACCTGTTCCCCCGATCCCGTTTTGGGAGCATAACCCACACCTCACCCCACTATATAAATTTATATATATATATATATATATATATATATATATATATTTTTATATATATATATATATATATATATATATATATATATATATATGAAATTCTCTTTTAAAGCATTTGTTTCTACCTACCATATTATTGCAGTTTTATATTTGTTATTCATAATGATAATAAAAAGGTAAAGGACCCCTTTCCATGCCTTTAAGGCGTAGTAGGTATATAGGGCTAGACCCAAATTTTATAGACCAAACGACACTTGATCGGTGATGTAGTTAGCCGGTTTATTTCCCAGGACTGCACCTGGTACTCACTTAAGGCTGGGTCTATCTGGGAGAAAAATGTTATTTTTGAAAAAAGTCCGAAAACCTTCAAGAACCGAACCTACGATTAAACTGATAATAATAACTTATTTGATTACTTTCATTACTGCAAACTTGAAGAAAGCCTTGAGGCCCCCTCCTTTTTCCCCCTTTCAATGTTTTCTCTTGTTCAGCATGCCTGCTGCTACTGTTGCTGATGTTACCAATACTATTTTAGCTTTATCTACTACAATTACTACTACTACAACAGCTACATAATCAACAATGATTAACGTTGAGAATGTATACATAAACATGATACAATATAGTATTGTTAAATGTTGAATTAAGAATCGACATTAAAGCACTCGGGACTCTCCCATAAGCGCTCTGTCTTCATCTTCAGCAGCAAACAGAGAATTTCAATTCTGATAGCACCAGTAACTGTCTGATTGTATAACCGTCTCGCCATTTCCTTGATTATTGGGCGTAGACCAGATCCCATGGTAACTCCTCGCAGCGCCATTTTTCTCAGACCGTGATGTTCTTTTTGCGATTCCGCACTGTTCGCTTGCTCCGAGAAAGAATATTAGAAGGATAATAACTACCCGAGACCTCTGAAGTGATGCTTGCCACTCTGCACGTAGCATACCTGTCTCAACCTTCTCACAAGCTCTTTAAGTCAGTGACAACCACGGCATGTGTGTACAGCTGATTCTCAAGCCAGCGGAAGGCAGCAGTGATTGCCTCCACCTTCAGTCTTAAACAAGAGGTTGTGATATCATATGCCAGACTTTGTTGTACTAAGCGACGTCCATTCGCTTTTGCTATGAACCCCGATGCACTTTGTCTGCCCATCAACACAGAGCCAACTGTAGAGATAATTACATCATCTTGAAGGGAATTGTCATGAATCATTGTTGAACTTCTGATTCTGCAACGCCCGCTGGCCAGTCCCTGTACTCACGACCCAAAGTGATAAGAACCCTGCACAAGTCTGAAGCTTGCTCGGTCACTTTGACCCACTGCTCACCTCGCACAAATTTTATCAAGCCTGCACACGTCTGACTGTGTCTTCAGCTTGCGACATCCAAGACTTTTTTTTTCTTTCAGTCTGTGACCCTTAGATCTACCCAGGGCTTTATGCAAGAGGTGCTTCTTGTCTGCAGCTACTCTAAGATAAAGGTAAAGGCGGGAGATGTGAACCAGCCGTCATTGCACACGGTTATAAATCATAAGTGTTCTGCCACCAGTACGGACAGCTGATGAGAAACTATCTGTGTCGCCCTCCGTACGTAACTCTGTAGCTACAGTGATGTTCCTCCATTTACCCCAGAGTTTTAACTCTGATACCCATTTTCTAGAGGCTAGGTGAACCCAGATGACTTTGGATGCAGAAATTTGAACCTATCTGCAATAGTAGACAGTGCAAGTATGTATCGCATACATACTACCAGGGTATCTCTTGTACATCCAAGAATTACCCGCATTGCTTCATTCTGTATGCGTTCGAGTTTTATCAGCTGAACCTTTGATATGGTAGGCATTTCAAGTCCATAATCTATCACCGTCAGGATCAATTGCTGGAATGTGTGAACAGCATTCTTTGTTCAATGTAAATTGCTGCCAGCATCTTGAAAGCATTAATTCCTTTTTCACATTTCATCGCAACCGCCTCCATTTGATCCTTAAAGGGCAGGCTTCTATCGAAAGTGATACCCAGATAACTCAGTTTACTTTCTCTTTTGATGTTACTGTTGTTAATTGTGATCCTTAGAACATAAGCTCTTACAATTCTACTGTCCAGAAGCACAACAAAACAGCCGCCTTTTCTGAGTTTATTACATCACCCATTCTGCACACGTCAGTCACTTTGTCTACAGTACTTCCCTGCCTAAATGCGAAAACATCATCAGCAAATGTCAGTTATCTTCTTACACCTTTTAAAGTTGGTGAACATTTTGACATTTGTTTTACTGTATAGTGTTTACCATCACATAGACTCAGTTACTTAGGTCTACTTATCTCTTGGATGGATGATAGAGATTTCTCGACACACGTATGATTTTTCCGCTTGCAAAATTTATAAATTCGGCGTAATATGCGGAGACCAAAGTTTTGTTATTGATACTTGCTATAGTGCGATATTGAACTTTTGAAGAGTTTTACGCAACATATGAATGAATGAAACCTTGCACTCATGATATCACAAAGTCGACAAGTCAATAGTACCAGCTCAACCTGTTAAAAGTCAGCCTTTGTTTCCCTATCAGGGTTGAATATGTTCCAGAACCCCTACACTCTCTCAATCTGCGCCTCCCCTTTCCACCCCCACCTCCTTCTCCTTCACTTGAATTAACCTTTCAATGAACGGATTCTCTATATTTTCTGTCGCACTATCTATTTGACCCCAGCGAGCCTTCATTAAATCCGCTTTATCATAAAGTAGTTTACCGCCCAGGATAGCGACAGCAGCTAATCTATCAGCATGTTCGTTACCTGGCATACGTGAATATTTCTAGAGAGACTATGATATACTCTTGATCTGGGTCTTATCAAGTGGTGGAGGCCATTTTGCGCAGGACATCAGTTTCAAGTTTCCGAAGCGTACTCGGTAAGTCTGTTACAATTACATGTCGGTATAATCTGCTCCCAGGCTATCGAAAAGCTGCCTTAACTGCCTCCACCTCTATTGTCGTACACGATGTAGTGACGTTGTTTGCGAGGCTCTCTGTTTTCAAACAGTGTTCCTTCACCTTTGCAATAAACCCCTGCCCCCCCCCCCCTCCCCCATTCCCACTCTTCTACATCTGCTATGGACCTGCAATGGGCTCTGTCTAGGGTGTGATTAAACTCGTCACAAAGCAGTACTGACATTCTTAGTTACATTAAGTTGCCAGGAATACACTATATGACAAACACGCAGTTATTGATCTTTATTCGTTGTTCTTACAACAGCCCTGTCCAGTCGCTCTTTTTGTGTTCTCATGGTTGCTACGCATGGCTGATTTATGACATTTCCAAGTATCTCACACTGTGATTCTCTCTGCCATTACCTTTCAGATCATACATCTGTATCAGGCTAACATCTTGTTCCTCGTACCTGGACACAATCTAAACCTGCAGTCAGTAGACATTATTTTCTACTCTCGAGCAATTATGCGTGGTCAGACGGTCTGCAGTCTTCTCAGCTGTTCTCTTGCATTCGACCGCACACATCTAGGTCCAAACTTCAACTGACTTCCTATCCTCTCTAGGTTCACATCTCCCATTCAAGTCTCACGCTTTACCCGTATCTCTCTATTCACCCAACACTGGATACTCGAGACATGCTTATCTCGCTTTTCTCTGGTTCCAATGGTCCTCTGACCTTGTCACCCCTAATCGGTAACGCTCTGGGATTTCCCCGCGAATTTACAACAATACAGGAGCTATTTATAGATTTTATGATTGACTAGGCCTAAATTTTCATCGAACAGCTCTTGTTCTGTAACACATGTGCACATCATGTTAAATCAGCGACGCACTTTTTTGTTTGTTGGCTAGGTTCACATAATGTTTTTCGTCGATGTTTGTTTACATTCACAACCTACCATGTAACTATTGTTAAAAAAACAAACCAAAAATTAAAACTTTTCAAACTTAAAAAATAAAAGAACCTTTTTAAATTTAATAATTATGTGAAACTTTATCAAGCATAATAAAAAAAAGCAGAACATCCTCAGTAATAACAAATATAAGAGCCTCTCTAACATAATAAATATGAGAACATTCTCAAACATACCAAATATATGAACCCTTTCAAATATAATAATTATAAAAATCTCATACATAACAAAACTATAATCCTTCTTAAACGTTTAAAAAAGAAGACGCACTTTTCAAGAGCCTTAGTAGTTTGCTTTTTGTTAAGCAACAAAGAATATGAATACTCCTAAAAAATATACATATAGTTGTTCTCACATTAAATATAAACATATATAGTTTGGAAATGTTCACTTTTTAAACATGTAAAATAGTATTTTAATTCATCAGTACTCAATATTCAGTTTTGTAAATAAACTGTATGTAAGAGTTGTGCACAATTTTAATGACGTCATTCAATAATTTTTGAAATTTATAATTTACGTGCATTACATTTTGTAAAAAAAAAAAAAAAAACGTACACTATAGGGTTGTAAATAAATTCATAAAGTGTCAGCTATTTAAATAAGACAAGCTTTTATCGTATCAAAGGCGTTAGACAATGAAGGAACAGAAATGACGAAGATCTATCTCAAATCCAAGTAAGAATTTCGCTAATATATTTTGAGAGCAACGTACAGCGGGTCGTGATTGCAGCACTGAAAATTGTATAAATGGAAGTTGCTTTTCAGTCAGAAGCAGTCAGTAGCTTGTCCTTTTGGAGAACTTTGCTAGATCACAAGCAAGATGTCCCGAGTCCGATATACCCATCTGGAGATCAACTGCAACATCCTATACACATCTTCTCTTTGACCTTCCTCTTCCTTTTTTCCCAGGCTAATTCACCTCCATTATTTTTCTTTCTAAACTTTCGTGACGTTTCAAGTGACCAAAATATTTCAGTTTTATTTTATCGTTTTTAATAGCCAACCTTCTTCAGCATTCAGTTCTTGAAGTATGGATTCATTTGTTCTTTCCTTTACCCATGATATTCTTAGAACTCGTCTATAACATTTGTTTTCAAAGGCATTTATGAGCTGTTCAGCTTCTTTAGTAAGTGTCCAGGTCTCACAGGCATATGTTGCAATAGGAAAGATGCCTGCTCTTAGAAATCTAATTTTTATAGTTTTGTCTGTCCCCCTCCATAATTTATTTAGTTGTTTTAGTCTTTGAAGAGCAATTGGTTGTCGTCGTTTAATTTCTTTCATTGTGTCACCATTTTTGGTAATCAATAACCCAAGATGTTAAAAATTGTCCACAACCTCCAATCTCTTCTCATTAAAATCTATTTCTTTCTCCATAGTAGTTTTTATCTGTATGCATTATCTTTGTTTTTGCTATGTAAAGATATACAGTTGCGATTTTCATTATTTCTTTGGGTTGATGTTTTTAGGATTTTTGTACCAGTCTGTAATGTGGATAGCAATACTGTATCATCTGATTGTCGGATCTCTGGTGTTTCCTGACCACCGATATTTAGGTCATCACATTGCTCTCTAGTTTTATCATCTCTGAAATTTCTAATTAAATTCAGTTCCATAGTTGGTCCATAATTTTAGGTTGCCCCTATTTTAGTATTGGAATTAAGATAGTTTTCTTCCAATCATTTGGACATAGACAATATTTCCATATCTTTTTACATAATGCTTGGTAGACGTTTATGCTTTTTCCCCCTCCCGCTTTAATTAGTTCAGCTAGTATCTCATCACCTCCCGCTTTAATTAGTTCAGCTAGTATCTCATCACCTCCCGCTTTAATTAGTTCAGCTAGTATCTCATCACCTCCCGCTTTAATTAGTTCAGCTAGTATCTCATCACCTCCTGCTTTAATTAGTTCAGCTAGTATCTCATCACCTCCCGCTTTAATTAGTTCAGCTAGTATCTCATCACCTCCCGCTTTAATTAGTTCAGCTAGTATCTCATCACCTCCCGCTTTAATTAGTTCAGCTAGTATCTCATCACCTCCCGCTTTAATTAGTTCAGCTAGTATCTCATCACCTCCCGCTTTAATTAGTTCAGCTAGTATCTCATCACATCCTGCTTTAATTAGTTCAGCTGGTATCTCATTACCTCCCGCTTTAATTAGTTTAGCTAGTATCTCATCACCTCCCGCTTTAATTAGTTCAGCTAGTATCTCATCACATCCTGCTTTAATTAGTTCAGCTAATATCTCATCACCTCCTGCTTTAATTAGTTCAGCTAGTATCTCATCACATCCCGCTTTAATTAGTTCAGCTAGTATCTCATCACATCCTGCTTTAATTAGTTCAGCTAGTATTTCATCACCTCCCGCTTTCATTAGTTCAGCTAGTATCTCATCACATCCCGCTTTAATTAGTTCAGCTAGTATCTCATCACCTCCCGCTTTAATTAGTTTAGCTGGTATCTCATCACCTCCCGCTTTAATTAGTTCAGCTAGTATCTCATCACATCCTGCTTTAATTAGTTCAGCTAGTATCTCATCACCTCCTGCTTTAATTAGTTCAGCTAGTATCTCATCACATCCTGCTTTAATTGGTTCAGCTAGTATCTCATCACCTCCCGCTTTAATTAGTTCAGCTAGTATCTCATAACATCCTGCTTTAATTAGTTCAGCTGGTATCTCATCACCTCCCACTTTAATTAGTTCAGCTAGTATCTCATCACATCCCGCTTTAATTAGTTCAGCTAGTATCTCATCACATCCTGCTTTAATTAGTTCAGCTAGTATCTCATCACCTCCTGCTTTAATTAGTTCAGCTAGTATCTCATCACATCCCGCTTTAATTAGTTCAGCTAGTATCTCATCACCTCCCGCTTTAATTAGTTCAGCTAGTATCCCATCACATCCTGCTTTAATTAGTTCAGCTAGTATCTCATCACCTCCTGCTTTAATTAGTTCAGCTAGTATCTCATCACATCCTGCTTTAATTGGTTCAGCTAGTATCTCATCACCTTCCGCTTTAATTAGTTCAGCTAGTATCTCATAACATCCTGCTTTAATTAGTTCAGCTGGTATCTCATCACCTCCCGCTTTAATTAGTTCAGCTAGTATCTCATCACATCCCGCTTTAATTAGTTCAGCTAGTATCTCATCACATCCTGCTTTAATTAGTTCAGCTAGTATCTCATCACCTCCTGCTTTAATTAGTTCAGCTAGTATCTCATCACATCCCGCTTTAATTAGTTCAGCTAGTATCTCATCACATCCTGCTTTAATTAGTTCAGCTAGTATCTCATCACCTCCCGCTTTCATTAGTTAAGCTAGTATCTCATTACATCCTGCTTTAATTAGTTCAGCTAGTATCTCATCACCTCCCGCTTTAATTAGTTCAGCTAGTATCTCATCACCTCCCGCTTTAATTAGTTCAGCTAGTATCTCATCACCTCCCGCTTTAATTAGTTTAGCTAGTATCTCATCACATCCTGCTTTAATTAGTTCAGCTAGTATCTCATCACCTCCTGCTTTAATTAGTTCAGCTAGTATCTCATCACATCCCGCTTTAATTAGTTCAGCTAGTATCTCATCACATCCTGCTTTAATTAGTTCAGCTAGTATCTCATCACCTCCCGCTTTAATTAGTTTAGCTAGTATCTCATCACATCCTGCTTTAATTAGTTCAGCTAGTATCTCATCACATCCTGCTTTAATTAGTTCAGCTAGTATCTCATCACTTCCCGCTTTAATTAGTTCAGCTAGTATCTCATCACCTCCTGCTTTAATTAGTTCAGCTAGTATCTCATCACCTCCCGCTTTTATTAGTTCAGCTAGTATCTCATCACATCCTGCTTTAATTATTTCAGCTAGTATCTCATCACCTCCCGCTTTAATTAGTTTAGCTAGTATCTCATCACATCCTGCTTTAATTAGTTCAGCTAGTATCTCATCACATCCTGCTTTAATTAGTTCAGCTAGTATCTCATCACCTCCCGCTTTAATTAGTTCAGCTAGTATCTCATCACATCCTGCTTTAATTAGTTCAGCTAGTATCTCATCACATCCCGCTTTAATTAGTTCAGCTAGTATCTCATCACATCCCGCTTTAATTAGTTCAGCTAGTATCTCATCACCTCCTGCTTTAATTAGTTCAGCTAGTATCTCATCACCTCCCGCTTTAATTAGTTCAGCTAGTATCTCATCACATCCCGCTTTAATTAGTTCAGCTAGTATCTCATCACCTCCTGCTTTAATTAGTTCAGCTAGTATCTCATCACATCCCGCTTTAATTAGTTCAGCTAGTATCTCATCACATCCTGGTGATTTACCATTCTTTAGTTTTTTTATTGTCCATGTAGTTTCATCTAATGAGGGTTCGGGTTCTGTCTCTGCTGTCGTTGGTTCATATATATCCTTTATTCCCCACAGTCATTCATATCATACATTTCACTGAATTCCTGCCACATTTCTAGAATTTGTCTAGGTTCTGTCAACGTATTTCCCAGCCTGTCACATGTAACATTTGATCCAGGTTGAACATTTCTTGTCAATTACTTCATTTCGTTGAACATTTCGGAATGTCTTACATTCTTATCATATTTCTCCATTTTAATAAAACAATCATGTATATTTTTGTATTTGTCCTTTCTTGCGTTACTTCTTATTTCTCGAGTTAAAGATTTTTACATCATCTGGCTGTTATCAGATTCATCTCCTTTCATTGTCGGTTCACTTTGTTGTTTTAGTCATTCTAACGTGACTGATGTAGTCCATGGCTTATGTTGCTCAATCCTGGTCGAAAAAAATATCTTTGCTGCAGTTATCAAGATATCTCTAGCTTGTACTGCCAGTTCATCAGGTGTCATTTCCTCCTGTACAGACATCAGGACTCCAAAATGATTCTTCTCTTCTATGTTGTATTGAATCTAATATTTTTGTGAGATCGAAACGAAGTGGCCTTAGTCCTCGGTTAGCTTTCTGAGTTTTAATTTTAGATTTGCTTTCAATAACTGATCATCTAGTATCATAGTCAACATTTCGTAGGGTTTTTGCAGATGTTATGCTTGATCTCCATCATCTTTATGTTAAAATATAATCTATCTGATTTTTGGAAATACTGTTTGGAGACTTCTATGTAAAAAGTCTTCTTCTGTGTGTGTTTGAACAATGTGTTGGCTATAGTTAACTGATTTTCTTGCAAAATTCAAATAATTTGTCACCTGCATCATTTCTATTTCCCAATTTCATTTTTAGTAAAATATGTCTCTCCTTAAATCTCCAATATTATTGTTATATCATTATGATCAATCTTATTTAATGTATCTTGCAGTGGGCTGTAAAAATCTTCAGTTTCATCCTCCTCTACTGTTGAAGTAGGTGTGTATATCTTAAGTCTGATAGTAAGGATTATGTCTGTAACTGGGTTATATCCTATTAGAGTTCTTGCAGTTGCTTAATCTGAACAAAATGCCACTCCATTCTGGACTCTGACATCTCCACCAGAATTTATGATCCGAGTTCCATTTTCAGTTGTAAGATTTCCTTTGCCTTTCCAGCGATGTTCACTAATTCCTAAAATGTCAATCTTCGACCACTCAATCTCATCACATGCTACTTTAAGCTTTCCCTCTAACAAACTTCTCACATTCCACGTTTCTATTCTCACTTTCCTCTTTATTAAGTTGCTGTTAAAAAAGAAATTAAGGAGTGTGATGATGAAGGGGAAGGATATTGTTTTTTGTTTACATAAGCAGTTTAAAAAATATCCATCGTTAACAATCAAAATAATATGATAACACAGGCATTTGTAGTTTAGGAACATAGTATCTGCACGGTGTCTATTTCCCTTGTCCTCTTTTTAATCACATTTTACTATGTTGGTGGAAAAGGGAGGGGGGAGTGTCTTGTCATATACTCAAGGGGACGTGATGGGTCTTGCCATATACTCAAGGGGGTCGTGAAGGTCTTGTCATATACTCAAGTGCGGGCGTAGATGTCTTGTCATATACTCAAGTGCGGGCGTGGATGTCTTGTCATATACTCAAGGGGGACGTGGATGTCTTGTCATATACACAAGGGGAGCGTGGATGTCTTGTCATATACTCAAGGGGGGCGTGGATGTCTTGTCATATACTCAAGGGGAGCGTGGATATCTTGTCATATACTCAAGGGGGCGTGGATGTCTTGTCATATACTCAAGGGGGGCGTGGATGTCTTGTCATATACTCAAGTGGGGGCGTGGATGTCTTGTCATATACTCGGGGGGGGGGGTGGGGGGCGTGGATGTCTTTTCATATACTCAAGGGGGGCGTGGAGGTCTTGTCATATACTCAAGGGGGGCGTGGATGTCTTGTCATATACTCGGGGGGGGGGGGGGGGCGTGAATGTCTTTTCATATACTCAAGGGGGGCGTGGAGGTCTTTTCATATACTCAAGGGGGCGCGTAGATGTCTTGTCATATACTCAAGGGGGGCGTGGTGGTCTTGTCAAATACTCACGGGAGGCATGGGGATCTTGCTATATACTTAAGGGGGCGGAGGTCTTACCATATACTCAAAGGGGGCATTTATGTCTTGCTATATACACAAGGGGGCGTGAAGGTCTTGCCATATACTCAAGGGAGGCATGGGGTCTTACTATATACTCAAAAAAAGGGGGGGGGGGTAGAGGTCTTGTCATATACTCAGGGATGCGTGGAGGTCTTGTCATATACTCGGGGATGCGTGGAGGTCTTGTCATATACTCAGGGATGCGTGGAGGTCTTGTCATATACTCAGGGATGCGTGGATGTCTTGTCATATACTCAGGGATGCGTAGAGGTCTTGTCATATACTCAGGGATGCGTGGAGGTCTTGTCATATACTCAGGGATGCGTGGAGGTCTTGTCATATACTCGGGGATGCGTGGAGGTCTTGCTACATACTCAAGGGGGGCGCGGGGGGCTTGTCATATACTCGGTGATGCGTGGAGGTCTTGCTACATACTCAAGGGGGGCGCGGGGGTCTTGTCATATACTCGGGGATGCGTGGAGGTCTTGCTACACACTCAACTTGGGCGCGGGGGTCTTATTATATACTGAAAGGGGGGGGGGGGGGGCATGGAGGTCCTGCTATATACTCAAGTTGGCGTGGCTTAAAAGGGTTAGAGACCGCTGTTCTGTTGAGACAACGATACTTCTAATAGCTGATCTTTATGTTTTGATTTTACTTTTCTCAACACAGAAATGATGTCTTTTCTCTTTGTGTGAATAATTAACGTGATGTGATCCAGCACCAGAGACAACGTCCAGCAAATCAGAAAGATGCAAATGATGACCTCCCAAAAATACACAAAGAGCAGCAATTCTGCGCTGCTAAAAATGAATGTTTCCGCATCGTCAAACCGCCGCGGGATATCTGTTTTGTTGCATAAAAGACGATTTTGTTAATTTTATAAATGAAGCAAATGAAGTCATTTTGTCTCAGAAAAAGACATGTTTAAGACAGCAGCTGTAACAAATTTAAGACTTTCATTACCAATGTTTTTTTTTTTACATCTGGCAGTACGCCTGAAAATTCAGTGGAAACTATCCGTTTAGTAATGATATCTGTTTAGACACTCCGTGTTATATGATGTCTAGGAAAAGAGGAAATGGGAGTAGAGACTTACATAAGACAATCATTTCTCGGTTTCAATTTTAGGTTATTTGAAGCCCTACTCTGACTAATGACAGGGGCCGCAATATAGCCTTGCCATAAATATGGCCTAATGGCTGAACGCGGTTTCTAAGACCTCTCCACGATGATCCTCATCCACTTGGTGGCACTTTGTGTCATCAGGTGTTTATCACTTGTGTAATGTCCTGGTGGGGTAGAAAGTCAGTCAGTTAGTCGGGAATGGAGAGTGAGGCTACAAGAGTTATTAAAAATAAGTTTAATCACTACGACGGATAGCCGAGGTGAGGTAGCGGCTAAACGCTCGCCATTAGATCTGAAGGTCATGGGTTGAAATCCGAACGGAGTCTTGACTGTGTTTTTTGTTGTTGTTTCAGAACTGACATTTGCTCCCACGTCTACCTTTGCTTTAAACTGGTACCATGTAAAATGCTGGGAAATAAAGGGGGCCGGTTGTGATGTTGTCACCCACCAAGTCTAGTACATGCTCCATAGGGCCAGAAAATTGGTCTCCTACTTAATTTTAAAAGTCTCTGCCATGGAGATTGGCTTACGAAGATATGTGCACCCAAGGCTGTCTTTGGAAAATTTACATGAACATTAGGGGTCGAGGCGACAATGTTAGATTCCGACCGAATAGCTCTTTGTTTGGGTGACAATGTTAAAAGTCCCAGCGCAAAATTTTAGGCTGAAGACAAGGTTAAGATGTCGGACAGTAAAAAGTTCCCCGGGACAGACAAAGGTTAGAATCCTATTTAAAAAAGTTCTACTGGTACAGGGTCCCACCTTTAAAAAGTTTACTGTGGACAGATCCTACCTAAAATGTTTACTGGTGACAGAAATTTTACCTTTTAAAAAAGTTTACTGGGTAAAAGATCCTACCTTAAAAAGTTTCTGGGACAGATCCCACCTAAATAGTTTATGTGGGCAAAAGGTCAGATCCTACCTTTAAAAAAATTCTACTGTGAAGATCTACCTTAAATAGTTTACTGGTTTACAGACAAGGTTTAGTATCCCTAAATAGCTACTGTGTGACAGACAAGTTCAGTACCGCCTTAAAAAGTTTACTTTTACAGACAAGGTTTAGACTACATAAAAATTTTTTATTTTTTAC
>CAJHNH020003113.1:565392-567951 GCA_905116865.2 Candidula unifasciata | reverse complement strand
GGAAGTAAAACTCTCTCTCTCTCTCTCTCTCTCTCTCTCTCTTTCTTTCTCTCTCTCTCTCTCTCTCTCACACACACACACACACACACACACACAGACACACACACACCCGCACATACGGATTAAAAAACAAGAAGCTGGCATACTAAAAATTTAAAAAAAAGTCGGTCGCCCCAAGCAGTCGATCAGTGAGTCGATCGAGGCAGTGAATCATTCAGTCACTAGAGTCAGTCAGGCAGTCTCTCCAGTAAGCCAATCAGTCAGTCGATCGAGGCAGTCAGTCAATCAGTGAGTCGATCAAGGCAATGAATCAGTCAGTCGCTAGAGTCAGTCAGGCAGTCTCTCCAGTAAGTCAGTCAGTCAGTAGATCGAGGCAGTCAGTCAATCAGTGAGTCGTCAAAGCAGTGAATCAGTCAGTCGCTGGGGTCAGGCAGTCAGTCAGTTAGCATGTGGGGGAAATACTCATACCAACGCATGTTTACACGACTACCGGTTGCTAAGAAACACCGGCTGAAAGAGTTGGTACAGAAAGACTTTGACAAGTCACGTGCTCTTTGCTTGGACTTGCCAGCTAAGTCAAGAGGGGACATAGTCTGTGTGTGGACAAGGGCTAATGGAGAGAGTGGTGGATGGTTGGGAGGTCAAATAGAAAGTGGAGTGTTTGATGGATCAGTCTGACTACTAACAATTTGGATAAATAGCTGAAGTGTGGTAGTTCTTCATCTCCACCTTCTTCTTCTTCTTCCTCTTCTTCTTCTTCTTCTTCTTTTTCTTCTTCTTCTTCTTCTTCTTCTTCTTCTTCTTCTTCTTCTTCTTCTTCTTCTTCTTCTTCTTCTTCTTCTTCTTCTTCTTCTTCTTCTTCTTCTTCTTCTTCTTCTTCTTCTTCTTCTTCTTCTTCTTCTTCTTCTTCTTCTTCTTCTTCTTCTTCTTCTTCTTCTTCTTCTTCTCTTCTTCTTCTTCTTCTTCTTCTTCTTCTTCTTCTTCTTCCTCTTCTTCTTCTTCTTCTTCTTCTTCTTCTTCTTCTTCTTCTTCTTCTTCTTCTTCTTCTTCTTCTTCTTCTTCTTCTTCTTCTTCTTTTTCTTCTTCTTCTTTTTAAGCTACTTCTACTTTTAATTCTCATTCTTAATCGTCATCATAGTTGTCTTATCGTTGTTTTTATTTTATTGTTATTCATCATTGTCGTCATCATCATTATGCTTTCAAAAATCAGCACCAATGTCTTGAATTTTAAAAACACAGCACTCAGCTTGATGTTGTTGATAGCTCCACCTATAAACTGACTCTCAAAATGGAGGCAGTCAATGCCAAAATAATTGTCTTTATTGTGCAAATAGTGGACACTCTTTGTAGCCAGAGTTTAGATGTAATCGTATCTAATTCTGTAGTGACATTCACCTGTGACTTCTATCTGCTGCGTATTGAACAGGTGATGGTTCAGTAGTATGTCATCTCCGGCCAGAAGAATACTATTTGTTCTTTTCAGCAAAGCTTCTTATCAACCTCCTGGTTTCATCGTTGTTTTATTGCATTTCAAACTACACGATAAACAACTTCTAGTTATAGAGTCATTCACGTCTAGTTAGATAAGGACAAGGCAAATGGTAGAGATAGTAAAACACTTATATAAAATACACGGGGACAGGAAATCATTTGTGAAGATGGAGGACATGGGGTGAGCTACAGGCAATAACCAAGTGCAGGAAGACTTGTCCTGCGAAGCAATTGACTCCCAGGGCATGTTGAGAAAGGTGAAAACAGGCATGCTTCGTGCAGAGTGGCAAGCAACACTTCAGTGGTCCCGGGTGGTTAGCATCGTTTGGATATTTTCTCTAGGTCATGCCGGTGTGTTGGGAAATGAGCAGGCAGAAAGACTGGCTGGCTCTGCATCACTTAGTGGGGAACTGATGTATGACAAGCTAGACATTGTGAGGGCCATGTGGGAGCGAGTGAACAGTGAGGAGGCACAGATAGATCATTACTGACTAAGGAGAATGGCTAGGGAAGAGTTAACAAGGGATCTGACCGATGCTCAACACACAGGGGAAGGATGAGACGGATATACAATCAAACGGTTACTGGTACCATCGGAATCAAAACTCTTCACTCACTGCTGAAGATGGGGGCTGAGCACTTATGGGAGTGTCCTGAGTGCTGTGATGTTGATTCTCAATTCAACATTCAACATTCCTGCTAAGCATTCCAGGAGTAGAGAAAAGAAAAAAATCGACTTGTCGTGGGTTGAGGGTGCATACTCTGCTGCGGATTAAAGGGTAGAAAAGAAGAAGCAGAAGAAATTGTATTCTACAACCTTTTGTCAATTTTGAGCCTCTTTATATTTATGTATATTGTGATGGGTCAGTATCTCATCCATCTCTTTTGAATTAATGATGGTCGTGGAATACTTCTCTAAGGTCTGTTAGTTCTGCATTGTTTCCGCTCTTCTGTATTGATAACACTGACTTCTCATATGTAAGCATCGCAAGGTGTTATGTTATCTGTTAAGCAGCACTTCTGCAGCAGTTTTCACCACTTCTGCTACTGCCCCTCGGATCCGAGGTG
>CAJHNH020003113.1:515392-560392 GCA_905116865.2 Candidula unifasciata | reverse complement strand
TGAAGGTGGGAAAAGAGGAAGGGCTACATATATTTTTCTAAAGTGGAGAGTCAAGGCCTAAGCCCAGGTTAAATGCGTAATAATAATATAATAGTAATAGCAACAATATAACAACAACAATAATAATCTTGATGGGGTGACCCGTTTGCTATGAAGCTGAAACTAAGACTACCAGACTACTAGACTTCGCATCCGCTTTATGCAAACTCCCACTTATGAAGGATTCTAATCACAATGTGTCGTGAGTGGAGAAATTGGCCACCCTGGCTCTGCAGAATCAGAAGTTCAACAATTGCTTCATGACCATTCTGGCCCAGGTGATGTGAAAATCTATACAGGTGGCTCTGTGCTGAGAGACAGACGAAATTCATGGGGGTTCTTAGCTTAAGTGAATCCGTGTCGCTTAGTGCAACAAAGCCTGGCATATGACACTGCATCTAGTTTGAGGCTGGAGGTGGAGGCAGTAATTGCAGCCTTTCGCTCGCTTGAGAATCAGTTGTACACACCTGTCATAATTGATCCACGGAGCATGTTGAGAAAGGTGGAGACAAGTATGCTCCGTAAAGAGTGGCAAGCATCACTTCAGAGGTCTCTGGTAGTTCGCATCCTTTAGATATTTTCCCCAGGACATGAGCTGTATTAGGAAAAGAAACGACAGATAGACTGGCTGGTTCTGCACAACTTGGTGGTGAATAGGTGTATGACAAGCACTTTGGGTAAAGTGATGACCGCCTTTTACATGATGCTTGTGACGGTGTCTAAGGAAAACCCATCAGGTTCATTTATTCAATGCATGAATTTAAAAACACCTTGCAAAGCGTACGCTTCAGGTTTTCTCGGACATCCTCGCTAGTCTTCATATTTGCGCTACACTGGTAGCCTAGCCTGGCGTCGCAGTCATGTTCTGATGAAAGATCTGCCTGAAGTCTGCACTGGCCTCGCCGCCCTGATCCCAACAGATCTGCTAGAGGCTCTCAGCAAGTGTATCAACATGTATGTATGCTGAGCTACGTTGCCATGTTCTGCTCAATTACGGGGTATGGCGCGTACATATACGGTATATGTGGTATACTTGCTGTCTGCCCTGCAGGTCTGTGGGGACAGGGGACCTCATCGTTCTGATCTACTGGACACAGTCTACACTGACCTCGCAGTCATCGTTCTGAGAGATCTGGACCTGGAGACATCCTGACCGCCTGCCCATGCCCCTGTTTAGGGGCGTCTAAATATCCAACTTTTGTTGGTTTATACAAATTCAATACTTTTGAATTTAAATATTAAAGATACATTCTTAGAATACCATGGATCAAGAAAAGAAAAAACATCGACATTCTAAACGAGTTGAACATCAAGGAGATCTGGCTAATAAACAGCATCCTGTCTCGAAAGTGGAAGTATTTTAACCATATCAAGCGTCATGGTGGCTTGGAAAAGACTGTGATGGAGTGTGGAGTTTGTAGAAGGTGAGGCAGGGGTCGACATTCGCGAAAATGAATACAAGACATTGAATAGGCATTGGCATTGAAAGCACATGGGGCTGGAGAGCTGGCTAGGGAAATGGATACTTTCAGGCGTGCCGTGAAGAGAGCGACGTTCTGTAAAGGACTTGTTGATTGATGATGATGATGTTTTGATTTGTGTTTAACTTGTGTTTATTTCCAATTTTGTGTTTTTATTTTTAAAGCAAATACAGTATTTGTGTTACAAGCACAATTTCGCTTGGTTACCGGGAAGGGCAGGGTGGCGGTCGTCACCTTTAACCAGCAATCTAAAAAGTCAAGTTTAGGTTATAATTGTGACTAGGTTATGGGACAAAATACTGACACTGTCGGCTTATCGTCCAAAATCTTTCAGCCCGTGTCCCGACAGGTCTACTCAGTGATTGTGACGTCAGATATGTGTCGAGATAGGTTGTCTGGTCTGTGGAGTGACTGTGCTTATGCATACTTCTTCTTCAGCATTCCGAGCCCTTGTGGTTCATTGCTGCAGATATCACTCGCCTCCATTCATCTCTCTGGTTGGCCTTCTCTTTCCAGCTATAAACACCAAATGTTTGCAGGTCTGTCTGGATATTATCTCTCCATCGTCTTCTTGGTCTCCCTCGTGGTCTACGACCATTCACCTCCCTGATGTATACAGTTTTTACTTCTATGTCATCTGACATTCCTTCAGAATGCCCCAATCATTTCAGTCTCTTAGCTCTCTTAGCTCTCATGGTGCCAGTGATCAGTAGTGATTTAAATAGATTATGAATTTCGTTGTTGCTTTTCACTCTCCATTCACCACTGTTTGCATCTTTGACGGGTCCAAAGACTATTTTCGAAAACCTGTAATAAGGCTTCATCTCTTTACACGCACGGTATATGCTAGCAGTCTGCCCTACAGCTCTCCAGGGATGGCGTGCTCAGTTTGCCCTGGCCCATGCCAAAGTTAAACCTTCATGACTGTAGGCAAGTTCGATTTTATATTTTACATATCATAATGTTTTCCCAATATCTTCAAAGCATTTCAAAATTTAAAATATTTCCTTTTACTACAATGATTTTTGTTCAAGTGTATCCTCGCCAACCCCGTTTAAAATGCAGCTAGTTGCGTATCCTTAACAGGGCGGCAGAACCAACCGTAGCATTTTTGACGCTGTGGTTTTTCTAGGCAAATTTTACTTTCTCTAGTTTGCCATACTGCACGGTCGACTCTCGATCCCACCATCGAACCAATGCAAAACGGTCTGCTGCCAAATTATTCGTAGCTGGGATCGAACCCAGCACCCCGACATTATGAAGAGCGTTCATCTTCTTATTTAGCATTCTGAGACCTTGAGGTTTACTGCTGCAGATATCTCTCATCTCCATTCATCTCTCTGGCTGACCTTATCTTCACAGTTTGTGACACCAGTTGTTTACAGGTCTGGCTGGACATTATCTCTCGAACTTCTTTTTTGTCTGCCTCTTCGCCTACGCCCATTTCTCACTCAGGTGTATACAGTTTTTACTTCTCTGTCATCTGACATTCTTTCAATATGCCCCAACCATTTTAGTGTGTTAGCTCTCATGATGCCAGTGATCAATGGTGATTTAAACAGATTATGTGTTATGTTGTTGCTTCTGACTCTCCATTCCCCGCTGTTAGCATCTTTGATGGGTCAAACGATTTGTCGAAGAACTTTTTTCGAAAACCTCATCGAAGGCCTCATCTCTTTTATTTCTGCTTCAAGTTTTAGAGCCAAATAAAACGGCTAGTCTTTTCAACGTTTTATATATTTTGATCTTGATGTTGCGAGACAGACACTTTGACTTTAGCTGATGTTGAAGGGCATAGTACACTTTATTTCTAGATTGTATGTTAGATTGTATTTCTTCTCTCAGCATGTTGGAACAGTTGAATTTTGCACTCAAGTACTTATATATTTCCGTTCGTTGATTTTCATGTTATCGACTTGTATGTGGCCGGAGTTTATATTCTTTCCATATTTAGTTAGTATTCGTACAGAATAGTAAACATTTAAAAACATTTTATGTTCTGCATCCTTCAGTCAGCCTGTGGTAACTAATAACTAGAATTGAAAGAATCCTAAGTATTATAACAAGTAACTAAACTTAGAAATTATCACTGACAGCTTAGCTAATGCAGGAAAGCTGCATTAGTTTTCCACAAAACCAATCGTTCCATGTTGTCAGCATTAAGCTGTGTATGCAGAAGGGGGTGTAAGGTAACTACTATTCGGCCCGACCACAAATATTTTGTCGAATACCGAATAGTCAACAGGTCCACTATTCGGCCCCGAAGTGAATACGAAGCGAATATTCGGTACAGCCCTACTAGGAATAAAGCCAGTCTTACAGGTATCAAAGAACAACAAATGAAGTGGTTTAGACACCTAACAAGAATGCGCTGGTCCTATCTGCCACAGCGAGCCACACTAAAACTTTACAACGGGTATAGAGCGAGTGGAAGACCTCGGAAAATATGGAATGATGGCATTAAGAACAGTCTTAAAGAAATGGACATCAGCCTTAATAGTTCTCTTGACAGAGCTCATCAACGTACATTACATCTCCTCCCGACACTTTGATGAGGTACAAGGTGGAAGAGAAGAAGAAGAAGAGAAGAAGAAGAAATTGATAGGACCGCTTGTCTGTTGCGATATCATCTTGCTGCGTCCTTATTCAATATGCACGAATGCGTTTGTATGCATGCGCGTATGTATGTGGATATATCAGTGTGTGGGTGCTTGAATGTATATTTGTGTATGCATGCATGAGAGTGCATGTCTGTGTGTGTGGATGCACGTATGTGAATGGATGTGTGCTTGTGTATGTATAAGTGCATGATGTATAAAGGTGATTGTGCATGTGTGTGTGTGTGTGTGTGTGAGAGAGAGAGAGAGAGAGAGAGAGAGAGAGAGAGAGAGTTTCAGTGCATGTATGTGTACGCATGAGCGTGGGTGTATGAGCATGGGTGCATGTATGTATTTGTGTAAGGGTGTATGTATGAGTGTGTGTGTGTATGTATGTATGTATGTATATGTATAAGTGTGCTTGTGTCCGTGTATGTATGGGCATATCAGAGTGTATGTGTTCATGTTTTTTTTAAATGAGTGTGACTGCATATACATGATGTTTATGTGCATTTTTTCATTATGTAAATTTGTATATAAACATAACATATATTATTATTAACATTCCAATGTGATCTGAAAGATGAATGCTTGGAAGAGTCGAATGTAAGAAGGGCCTGTGAGCCCAATTTGTAACCCTTTAAAGATAAAGTTTGTTCGTTCGTTCTCTTTGATGAAAAAAAAAAAAAATGCCAGGACATTTTGTGAGACGTAAAGGTTACAGGCGGGATATTGACGCCACCACCAGTGATGCCACTTTTCTTTGACAAAAAACATCCAAAACTGAGTCAAAAAATATCTAAAAACATCTAAATTTGCGAGGGGGAAACGTCTAGAAAAAACATCCAAATGGAAAGAGTCACAAATTACATAGCAATTGATATGACTTACCCTATAAAATCATGTCCTCATCGTTACTAAAGTCTGCCTTACAAGATCCATAGGATAAACATAGCTTAAATGATGAATTTAAAGCTTCAGATCCAAAATGACCCTGGTATGCTTTAGCTGCTCCAATTTCTTCTAATACCCAGTCAGGGAGCTGATAAGTAGGACAGCCTTTTCCTACTCTAATCAGACCAAATTTTATTGTCAAGATAGCAATTAAGAGGTCAAATTTCATCTTGTTTGTTAGGATACTGATAAATTTACTCAATCAAAAGATTCTAGAAAAACATCTACCATCTAAACGTCAAAAACGCCATCTGGATGCAAAAAAACACACATCTAAATCTGGATGAAAACATCTAAAGTGGCAACACTGGCCACCACCCAAGGAGTGTCGATTAGTCTCACCATTGCGAAGGTACTACACCTGTTTATATGCAAGCCTTGTTGTAACACACAAGTTGCTTGTTTCATGTACTTCTTCTTCTTCTTCGCGTTCACCAGCTGTATACTCTGGTGGAAAGTTCTGGTTGCTCGTCCACTACTGAACTGCAGTCCTGTTCCAGAACCTGAGTGTTGCATGTGCATCAGTTTTACAGATCTCATTCTTTTGAATACAGACTGTTGGTTCCTTGCCTCTCCGGCAGATGCACTCTGACTTAAAAGGAAGCTCCCCAATTAGTCGACTCTTACGACATGCTTTTGGGGAGGCAGTGGGTCTATTCTTGTTTTCCCGACAATGGGGCCCCGGAACCCACACGGGGGGTTTCATGTACTGAGTGCATTGCTTTTTTTTTCTTCTTTCTTCTTCTTCTTCTTCTTCTTCTTCTTCTTCTTCTTCTTCTTCTTCTTCTTCTTCTTCTTCTTCTTCTTCTTCTTCTTCTTCTTCTTCTTCTTCTTCTTCTTCTTCTTCTTCTTCTTCTTCTCCTCCTCCTCCTCATTTCTTCTTTCCTCTTCTTTTTTCTTCTTCTTCTATTTCTTCTTTCTTCTTTCTCCTTTCTTTTTACTTCTTCTTTCTTCTTTCTTCTTTCTTCTTTCTTCTTTCTTCTTTCTTCTTTCTCCTTTCTTTTTTCTTCGTCTTCCTTCTTTTTTCTTCCTTCTTTTTTCTTTCTTCTTTTTTCTTTCTTCTTTCTTCCTGTTTCTTTCTTCTTTCTTCGTCCTTCTTCTTCCTTCCTTCTTTCTTCTTCTTCTTCTTCTCCTTCTTCTTCTTCTTTTTCTTCTTCTTCTTCTTCTTCTTCTTCTTCTTCTTCTTCTTCTTCTTCTTCTTCTTCTTCTTCTTCTTCTTCTTCTTCTTCTTCTTCTTTTTCTTCTTCTTCTTCTTCTTCTTCTTCTTCTTCTTCTTCTTCTTCTTTTTCTTCCTCTTTTTCGTCTTCCCTCCCCTTCGGGTGTCGAGGGAGATATAAAGTCCTGCATTGTTCTTTTTTCGCTGCTTTGACCATAGACACATCGTACCCTTTTCCTCATTTGAAAAGGAAAAACGCTGCTCCTTTTTGGTGCAGGTCAAATAGGGAGTGGTCTTCTTCACACTGTCATTATTATTGTCACCGTGTCGTGTACAGCGCGATGGCACGTTCTTTAACACTCTTGACATCCTTAACTACGACGCTGATAGATAATAAGATAGCGGTATTGTTACTATACGTTCTACCACAATTTTAAGGTTTTCACTTGAAGATCGTTTGTACATGTGTATGTAAAATCGGCACGAGCAAATTCAGGGCAGACAGAAGTCTACATAGCTGTAAGTAAACGGGTATATTAATTTTTTTTTTTTTTTTGCATTTAAATTTCCAGAAACTTTGAGTTGTTAACCCTTTGTCTCGGTACTATGGATATCGCAACCCTTCGGTCTTGATTCCATGATATATACCGTAAATCTGCCTACCCCCTGGGCGTGAACCCGGACCAAAAGGATTTCGTCACAGCCGTCACCTCAAAGTCAGGTTTAACTAACTACGCTAGCGAGCCGGTCATTGATGTTGAGCAAGTAATTTGTGTTCATTACTATACACATACAATAAAAAAATATTCAGTTTTAACAATTGATCAAGAAACTATTTTTGGGAACGAACGAAGGAACTTTATTTTCAAAAAGGTTGGACACGCAGGCCGGCCTTACATTCGGCCGTTCCAAACACGCATCTTTTACACCGCATTTGTATTTTATAAATCGAGAATGTTATGTTCATGTATAAAAATGCATAGTATGAATGTGAGGGAAACTTACAAAAGCATGGATAACAAATGCATACATTTAAATATACATGCAAAAATACATTCACAACGCAGACACACAGCAAGTCAGACGCACAGACACAAACACATACACAAACACACTTACACACACAGAGGTGCACACACTAACAAAACACAAACCGCCACAATATACACACACTCACAGACACAACACGTACACACAATATATAGATACAAACACAATATATACACACACTCACAGACACAACACATACACACAAAATATAGGTACAAACACAATATATACACACTCACAGACACAACACGTACACACAATATATAGATACAAACACAATATATACACACACAGACACAACACATACACACAATATATAGGTACAAACACAATATATACACACACTCACAGACACAGCACACACACACAATATATAGATACAAACTCAATATATACAAACACTCACAGACACAACACATACACACAATATATAGATCATCATCATCAGGTGCCTTGCCGACAGGCGTGGGTGATTATGGCTCTCCATAATTTGCGATCTCTTGCAGCATGTATCAGTTCGTGTGCCGACACTCCTCCATGCCATGCAACAAGACTGTCAAGCATCTTCTCTCTTGTCTTCCTCTATCCCTCCTTCCATATATCTTTCCAGTGGTCACAACATGTTCTATTTTTCCTCTTCTCATAACATGGCTGAAAAATGATGACTGTCTACTTCTGCTGTCTGTGATAAGTTGTCTTCGGGCTCCCGCCTCTTTCAAAACCTCTTGGTTGCTCTTTTTGGCTGTCCAAGGTATTCTAAGCATTTTTCTGTAAAACCACATCTCTGAGGCCTCCAGAAATTGTTTGGCCTGCCTACCGATTGACCAGGATTCACAGCCATATGTTAAAACTGGATGTATGTAGCAAGCAAGAATTCTTTTTCTAACTCTCAATGACAAGGATATACTGCACAAGATGTTTTTTTATTTTATAAAATGCAGTTTTTGCCTGTCCTATTCTATTTCTTAACTCAGTTATGCAACTTCCATCTGATTTTATCCATGTGCCCAGATATTTAAATTTTTGTACTTGTCCTAAAATAACACCATCGACTTTTATTACACATTTAGGAATGATTCGTATCTTTGATACCACCATTACTTCTGTCTTCCCATTATTCAAACTAAGGCCCATTCTTCCACTTTCTACAACACAATGTCTATCATTTCCTGTAGTTCTTTCTGACTTGTTGCTATCAAGACTGTGTCATCAGCATAACGTAAATTGTTTATATTGTGCCCACCAACCACAATTCCGGGCATATCATTTAAAGAAATCATTATATATTCACTGAATATTAAAAACAAATCAGGTGACAGTACACATCCTTGTCGTACGCCCCTCTTTATGCTTTCAAATGTACCTAAATATATATAGATACAAACACAATATATACACAACATTCACACAGTACACACACACACGCACACACACACACACACACACACAACAATACATAGACACAACAAACACTGGGACACCCAAACACTTACAGACACAACAGACACACAGACACACAGACACAAAACATAGACACATTCACGTATGTTTTTTTTTTGAAGAAAACCTTCTTCTTCTTCTTCTCTTCCACCTTGTAAGTCAGCGAAGTGTCGGTAGGAGATGTAACATTCGTTGATGAGCTCTGTCAAGAGCACTATTAAAACTGATGTTCATTTATGTAAGGTTGTGCTTAATGCCATCACTCCATATTTTCCACTCGCTCTATGCCCGTTGTGACGTTTCATTGTGGCTCGCTGTGGCAGATAGTACCAGGGCATTCTTGTCATTTGTTGTTGTTTGATGACCTGTAAAACAGGCTTCATTTCTAGCATTCGTCTGATTTCGTGATTCCTTTTTCTGTCTTTCCTTGAAACTCCTGCAGCTGTTCTAAGGCATTTCATTTATGTAGTCATAATTTTACGTTCATTAGAGGATTAAGTGTGCACGTTTGGCCCTGACACCATAGTGTTGGCCAAAAAATAGTTCTGATAAGATTCACTGTAGTAGTCCAGGGTATCTTCTTTTGTGTCAACAGGGAAGATAGTTTGCTCAATTACTTGATTAGCTTTAGCACATCTCGAGCTAATTTCTCTGTCCAGTTTTCCATCGGATGTGAAATTTACTCGCAAATACTTATATTCCTTTGTTTGTCTTAAGGCGGTTTTTCTCTCTCTTAATTGTCTTTCTGTCCTTCTATCACCATTGTTTATATAAAAAATAAACATTACCATTTAAAAAAATCACCGGCGAAATGGTTAATTTATTTTGCAGAAGATTGCAATAAATTACCAGATAAGTGAATTTGGTTAGTAAACTAACCAAAACCCACTATGCGTAAAGAACTTTTTTCCACGCCATCGGGTGTAATGAGCAAACACGGCAACACTTACTTTTTAGACCAACAGGCACACGATGGGTATTATGGTCAACATGATGCAGGCTGCCTTTACCTCCTAGAACTTTAGTTAGTATCCATCTAAGGTTGGGTAGACCTGGAAACCAAGGTCATATTTGAAAACAGGACCCACCCCCACACACGCAGCCCCCCCCCCTCCCCCCGCACCCCAAAAAATGTTCCTCTCCGTTCGGATACGGTTAGTTAGTTGCGTATCATTTACAGGACGTTGCAGAACCAACCCCACCAGCCCCTGGCTGCTGTGTGGTTTTTCTAGGCAAATTTACGTCCAGTACTTTGCCATTGCAACCTGGACGGTCGGCTTTCCTGATTCCACTGTCGAAACTACCACAGCTGAGATCGAACCCGGCATCCCGGCATTACGAGGAGTTCGGTTCGACTTACCCACAGAGCCAACGTTTGGATACAAATACTTCATTATCCATACTAAGGAAACGCAACTGCACCCCGACAAAGCACCAGAAAGAAAAGAGAGTAGTAACCCTTTGTTGACATCGGTTCGATTTTTTCGGGAGCCAGACACAGACAAATGGTCTATAAGTTTATGGAATCATTGATAACTTGTTGTCACAGGCAAGACCTTCTGGTGTGTTTTATTGATTCATGCACATTCTATAGCTGACTGTCAATTCCTCTAGTCTTAAACCATCTGAGCGTGTCTACATAAATAAGGTGCAGGTAACTGTTGATTTGAGAGCCACTTACATATATTGCATTTTTAATCTAAATCATCTATGTTAAATGTTGAATTAACAATCGACATGACAGCACTCGTTACATACACTACAAAAAGGTCTCAGTCCCCATCTTCAGCAGCAAGCGAAGAGTTCCACTTCCGATGGTACCAGTAACCGTCTGATTGTATATCTATCTTATCCTTGTCCTGCGTTTTGAGCGTCTGCCAGATCCCCTGGTAACTCCTGGCAGCGCCATTCTCCTTAGACCGTTATAATCTGTCTGCGCCCCCGCACTGTTTACTCGCTCCCAAAGGGCCCTCTTCATATTTACCTTGTCATACATCAATCCACCACCAAGTGGTACAGAACCAGCCAGTCTATCAGCCTGGTCATTTCCCAATACACTGACATTTCCTGGAGAAAATATCCAAAGGTTGCTAACTATCTGGGAACTCTAAAATGATGCTTGCCACTCTGCACGAAGCATACCTGTTTTCACCTTGCCCAACGTCCTCTGTGAGTCAGTTACAATCACAGTTTGTGTGTACAGCTGATTCTCAAGAGTGGAAGGCAGCAGACACTGCCTCCACCTATATTCTCAAACTAGACGCTGTGATATCTATATATCTTATGACTAATTATCCACCCCAATATGAGACACAATTTTTTATTTTTGTTTTAAAACTGTACCCCAGCTGTCACCAGGGGCCCTAATATAACCTGGCTGTTAAACGGGGTTTCAGGGACTTGTGCGATCCTGGTGGGGTTGATAATCATTCTCACTCAGTGACTAATAATACTATACTCATATTTCAATATTAATCTGGTTCTAGACATTAGTCAGATTGTTATTCTCGACTTGCTGCCCCTGACTTCAAAAAGTGGTGAAGATATGGGGGTGACTGCAGTCAAGCTAACACCAAGGAATTCCAGGAATGTGATAAAAAGCTTAACGGAACTGGAAGGCAGAAAAACATACACAAAACAACAAAAATCAATGATTCAAAGCATTGTTTTTAAGCGTTTCTTAGTTTATAGATGAGACCGCAACCTTAAAGACATACTAGTCAAAAGCCATCTCCAGCCGATCCACACAGCACTTCTTTTTGGGACTACGGAATGCTCCCACAGAACAAGCAAGACATGTCCTTTTGTTGTCCAGACCTCATCAGTCAGTTTCTCTAATGGTTCTTTCCAAATTAGGTAACTTTTAACTTATCAATCCTGAAAGTAATTTTTAGCCTTAATCTGCAAACGATGTAACAAGGTGTACATTAGGGAACCTGGTAGGAAGCTAGCTGATCATTTCCAGGAACACCTTTCTGACATTGACAAGAAGACATGTAAACCGATCCCTCTGCATTTAACTTTTTTGAGTACAGGGGGTTTAGCATCAGAGGTCCAAGGTGTGGTAATGCAATTTTTTAATTTCACAAGTGTAACACATTAAAACAGACCATACTAATTCAATTGCCGTGCAACATACACGTATTATACATTAAAGTGACCAGCGATTGTTGAGGAATATTTATAGAATATAGCTACAACAAATAATTGCGTTAGTAATTTAATATTAGTAAAATAAAAAAGATGGTATGTTTACAAAAATTAGTCAAATGAAATTTTAAAAATTCCACTTACCACCATGGCACTCAAGGAAAACTGGTTAAAAATATACAAAAAGAATCACAAATGAATATGAACCACTTAGTTATTAATGTATAAGTAAAATATAAACTCAATCTGCACATTAAATTTTGTTCCAAAAAATCTTTTGAAGCATCATAACAGAGCACTATTATTTGGTAAAGAAAACTGACTCATTCTGTTTTTGCTTCGTACAGAGTGGCATATATTATATTATATATTAACATTTGTACTTGTTATTCTTCGGGTTTATTTTTTAAGCCTTCGTTTATTTTATTTCTTTCACCCCACATCACATTTTTTTAAAAGTTGCTCACGTTACCTCTTGGAGACCTTAGAGATTTGAATAGTCTTCATTACTATTATGTAGTTCATTACTTGTTCGAGAAAGGGCACCGGCCAAAACATTGTTTTGTGCATGTTTTCTGCTTCCCCGTTTCATTAGTTTTTTAGTCACATTTCACTGGAATGTACTTGATGACTGCACTGAAGGAGAAGAAGGTCAGTGGTGAATTGGGGAAAGAGAGGGAACAAACAGCCCGGGAGTTACAAGCGACAGTAGAGAAAGTGACTGAGTGGTGTACAGCAATGAGGGCTGTTGTCCACCCAGAAAAGAGGTCTGTTTTGTGGTGTTCTCTGGACAACAGAATCGTTAAAACTAATGTCTTAAGTCTCACGATAGATGGTAGAGAGGTCAACAGAGAGAGCAAACTGAAGGATCTGGGAATTACATTTGACAAGAGCCTGTCATTTAAGGACCATGTGGAGAGTGTTGTGACGAGAAGCCAAAAAGGACATAGTGCACTTAAGACTATGGCTGCAATTGACATAGAGCAGAGAATGCTTTTCACACTATATCAGCACCTGAACCTGTGGGTAGTTGATTATGGATTGGGAATGCTTTCCGTCTCAAAGAGCCAGATGGACAAACTAGAGCACATACAGAACGCAGCGATGCGGGTCATTCTGGGTTGCACCAGAGACACCAAAGTGGTGTGTACGCGATACATCCTTGGTTTGCCGACGGTTGCAGGTAGGCACAAGGTGCTGCAGCCGAAGTCATATCTCAGGGTAGCTGCAGACACAGACCACCCCCTGCATGAAGCACTGGGTGCAGTTAAGGGTCAGCGGCTGATAAGAGGGAAGTCATGGATGGCTCAGGCAGAAGACACAATCAGACAGGTTTGCATCCTTGAGAATATTAGAAAGGGAGAGGAGTAGGTCAAAGTGCCACCTGAACAGTCAGACTTGTGTAAGGTCATAATCACACTGAGCCGGGAATGCAGATACTGGCCAGCAGGTGCCACAGAGGTGGAAATTCAGCAGTAAATCAAGATAATGCTCGCTCAGAAGATTTGATCATTTATACAGACGGTTCAATGTCAAGAGGCATAAGAAGTGCTTGGGGTTTGTTAGCAAAAGTTAATGGTCGACGTTTGGTGCAGGAGAGCCTAGCATATGATACCACAACATCCAGCTTAAGAATGGAGGTGGAGGCGGTCACTGCAGCTTTTCGCTGGCTAGAGAACAGGACACACACACACACACATCGTGATTGTAACTGACTCAGAAAGCATGCTGAGGAAGATCAGGACACTTATGCTTCGTGCAGAGTGGCATGCCTTGCTGCAGGGGACATGGGTGAGGAGTATTGTCTGGATTTTTTCACCAGGGTATGCCGGTGTTGGGAAATGAATAGGCGGACAGACTGGCTGGCTCTGCACAGCTTGGTGGAATACTGATGCACGATAAGGCAGACGTGGTTAGTGCCTTGTGGGAGAGCTTGTACAGTTAGGAGGAGCAGATTGATCACCAAAGTGTGGTGAGATTGATACAGTTGGGAGTGACAAGAGGTTCTGGCAGATGCTCGAAGCTAAGAGGAAAGGCAAGACGGACGTTTAATCAGAATGCTACTGGCACCATTATTATTAGAACTCTTCGCTAGCTGCTGAAGATGGAGACTATCGCTTATGGAAATGCCCCGAGTGCTGTGATGTCAGTTCTTAAATCAAATCAATCAATCAATCAATCACTGGAAATCCTTGCCCCTGACTTCAGCAAGATACAGGACACCTCAGCCGTGCTGCCCCTGTCACAAAATTGATCAGTACAGAACAGTGGTACCTCATTAGCAGACCTGCAGCCCACTCTTATTTTTAAAAGTACCTCATACTTTTTAATAATCACAATGAAGAATATATTATTTATACTAACAGTTAAAAACCCTTTCTGTATTTTGTGTGTTTATTATTAACGCAATATTAACTCCTCCTAGGGCAGCATCCTTAGGTTAGGCGTTCAGAGTCCGACTTGTAATTCCAACGTACCGCGATCGAAACCCACTACTGGCTGTAGATTTTTATCATGGTATGGGGTGTCGCAGGTCCACCCAGCCTAAAATTGGTACCAGGATGGTTGTCCTGGAATAGTAAAAATGGCCGGAGTAATGCTGATTATTTCACCCACCTAGTGCCGATTGATCTGTACAAAAAAAGGGTGTTCTTTCCATGTACCCAATGCGTCTGAAGCGTGAAAGGGATCTTAACTCCTCCCAAACTCTGACCAATACACGGCTTAAATTTTAATTTGCCATTATGACTACAATGTTCAATTTTACAGTCACATTGGCGGACCATGCTATTGAGCATTTCTTTTGTTTGTGTGTGTGTGTGCCACAGTCAGTAAAGGTGTAATTTCCCTGGACCTCCTTATGCACTGTCTAAGAATATTTTATATATATATATGTATATGTTTTATAAAAATACTTTCGCTGGAGCTAGCCTGTCACTTTGAATATTTTTTCCTATTACCTCCCTTAAAAAGGTAATTTTAAAAATTAAATGTTGCTGTTATCTTACTTGAAACTACATATCTGTATATGTCTGAGACAGAGTATTTGTCTGTCTCCCAAACTGTTAAAAACTGGTGTAAGTATTACAGGGGACGCCTCGGTGCACTTAGGGGCCATGATCTAAGGTATGGCAGCAGCAGAAACAAAGATGAGGTAGAGGTTGGAGAATAAGATTTTCTGTCACTTTCCCGAATGAAGCTGGGCAATTAAATCTTGTAATTTATTAATATTCTTCTTCTTCTTGTAGTCCATACAGTAGGCATTGATAGTCATGTCTGTCCACAACAGTCTGTCTTGTGGACTTTCAGTCATTTCTGAAAGAGAGAATCTCCCATGCTGTGATGTCAAACTGTCCAGCATCTTCTCTGTCTTTCTCTAACTCTTTTTCCCTCCGTCTTTCACGCAGTCACATTGTACTCTAGTTTACTCCTACTCGCGACATGACAAAAAATTTAGATTGTCTCCTGATGTGGGTAATCACTTCTATTAGTGAATTAGTTTCTTTCAAGACATTTTCAATGCTTTTTCTGTCTACCCAGGGTTTTTTTTCATCATACATCTATAAAACAACATCTCCACCACTTCCACACAAAAATTGTTTTTTTCCACTAACTGGACAATTGCTCACCATGATTTACTTCTGTATATCAGGATAGGATTTATATAGTGCGTATAAGGAAGGTGACGACAGGCATGCTTCGTGAGGAGTGGCATGCGTCATTTTGAAGGTCAAGGGTGAAAAGCATTGTCTGGATATTTTCTCTTTAGTATGCCGAGTGTTGGGAAATGAACAGTCAGAAAACTTAGCTGGCTCTTCACGTGATTGCCACCTTTCCATCTTTCCAGACGATAGTGTTATACTGCTCTATGAGGAAGCATGGCACTCACAGCCCATGGCAATGACGACCGTGACTAGTTAAACTAGCTCTGCCCAGATTGGTGGAATATTGATACATGATGAGGCAGATGTGGTTTAGACCTTATGGGAGCGTGTGTACAATTTGGAACAGCAAATTGATCATTACAGTCTGGTGAGAGTGATGCAGCGGAGAGTGACGATGTGTTCTGTCCAGTACCCGACCCTAAGAGGAAAGGCAAGGCGGACATATAATCAGACTGCTACTGGCACCATTGGTATTGGAACTGCATTAGCTGCTGAAGATAGGGACAGAGTACTTATGGGAATGCCCCCAAGTGCTGTGATGTAAATTCTTGAATCAAATCAAAAAAGCATTTATAAATATTATAATTGCAAAAAAGAATTGCTTTCTAAAATTGAGGTGTTTTTTTTTTTTAAATAAATGATGTCACATATACTTTTAATTTGTTTTGCGGTCCAGCTAATGGGAAAGACTGATATGGATATTTATAGTTGCAGTCATAGTTTTTTTGGTTGTCATCCCATATTTTGGTTTGAAGCTTGTTTATTAGTTTCCAGTGATCCCTGTTGTCTGATACCCTCTTCTTCTTCTTCTTCTGCCTTTCTATCCCCCAATGGAGCACAGGCCCTCAACCAACTCACGCTTTTATATGGAGCTCTCCCCATGTCCTCCCCATCTTTCTAAGTTCATTCTCCAGCTTTCTTCTCCATGTGTTTTTTGGCCTTCCTTTATTCCTATGCCCCTGTGGCTTCCAATGCAAAGACATTCTATTTATGCTGTTCTCCGGTTTTCTCAATATGTGTCCTATCCAACACCAGCGTCTTTTCCTCACCTCTTGGCCCACTGGAGCTTGCTCAGTTCTCTCCCAAAGCTCTACATTAGTTATTCTATCATACCATTTAATTCCCTCTATTCTGCGCAGGCACCAGTTAATTAATGTCTGTAATTTGTTAGTAATTGCCTTAGTTTTTCTCCATGATTCCACCCGATACAAAAGTACTGATTTGACATTAGAATTAACTATTTTAAGTTTAGTGTTTCTTTTAACTTCTTTTGACCTCTACAAATTCCCTAGTGCTATGAAAGCTCCTGTTGCCTTTTGTATTCTTTTTTTTTAAATATCTCTATCAGTTCCCCCATCTTTGTCTACATTACTGCACAAATAGGTGTACGACTCCACTTCTTAGAGTGGGGTACCATTAAGAGAAACCATTTTACCATTTGCCTGATTTATTCTCATTATCTTTGTCTTTCCTTTATGGATTTTCAGACCTAGCTGCTGTGATCTCGCATCTAGTATATTTATCTTGCATATGATTCCGTGAATGGGACAGAAGAGCAATATCATCAGCGAAGTCCAGATCATCATGCTGTTTTGTAGAGGTCCACTGAATTCCTTTCTTGGTGAAGTTAAAATGCTGGCTACAGATCTTCTCTGGCTGAAGTCTTCTGTGCTTGGCCTGACAATTACTAAAAGCTTCTTTACTGTGACTTCATGACATACTTACCTCTTTCAGTCCCGTGCAGTTACTTTAACCCCTTCTGTTTCTAGGATTTGAGCTTAAAAGCAACAGATACTTATGAATGTTGAGTGCTGAATTAAGAATCGACATCACAGCACTCAGACACTGCCATAAGCACTCCATTCCCATCTTCAGCAGCAAGCGAAGCTTTCCAATTCCGATGGAACTGTACATCCGTCTTGCCTTTCCCGTGAGTGACCCTTATGCATGAAGCAGTTCAATATAGATAGTATGGATCAGAAGTAGTTAAACTAATAATCTGTATACAATGTCATTATAAAGACCATCTTTGAGTTGTGTGCATGGTGAGACACTAAGTTGTGGATTTTATCTACAATGCTTTTCAGATGTGCCTATTGTGGTTTGTGTTGAGAATTGCAGATTCAGAAAATGGGAGGTGACCTGTTACCACAGAACTAGTGGTACCATATGCAGCACTGAGTGTGCAACTGCTGATTTGTTGTAACTGCTGCTTCCATCTTCTTCTTTTTCTGTCTTCTTTGTTCAACGACTGTAAGCTGCAGTGGAAAGTCCTGGTTGTTCGTCCATTTTGGACTTTGGCTTTGTGCCAGGGCCTGAGTTTTGCGTGTACATCCGTTTTACTGGCTTATTTGTGTGCAGTTGGTTGTTCCATTTGAGCCGATGCACTCTAACTTTGAAGGAAGCCTCCAGTTAGTAGACTCCTAGGACATGCTTGTTGGGAAGGCAGTGGGTATGTTCTTTTTTGGAACACACACAGGGACTGCTTCCATCAAGGATGAACTGCACAGTGGGGGTCTGTTTGTGTTGACACTTCTGGCGGCTGCCTATGCATTAAGTGTGCGCATGTAGGCTGTTGGCATTACTGGAATTACAGTCTATTTCAGTTTTATTTTCTTAAATGACAGTGATTTTTCCTGGAAATGAGCTGTTAAAGGGTGACCTACTAGCTGTGAAGTTGGAACTGCAATAAAAGCAAAGAAAATTTATTCATTGTTGTTCAGTCATCAGGAAATAATATTGTTTTTCATAGTAAACAATGATTATATATGATCATACTCGAGACAAAGGTACTTAAAGTACCAGATCAATTTACTTATTTAGGTGAATTGGCAGATGTGGTCAAGGCCCTTTGGGAACAAGCAATGATTCAGTAGAGATAGAAGATGATTATGGCCTGGAGAGAATGAGGCACCTGGGTGTAACCAGAGGGTCTGGCCGGCTCACTTCACTCAGAGGAAAGGCAAGACGGACATATAACCAGATTGTGACCGGTACTATCAGTATTAGAACTCTGCGCTGGCTGCTGCAGATGAGGATAGACCATGCATGGGAATGCCCGAGTGCTGTGATGTCTATTCTTGACTCAACTCAGCTCAACTTACTTAGGTAGTAATTTTGATAGTGAAGGAAATACAAAGAAAGAAATTGTGACACACACTGGTAAAACATCAGCAACAATAGCTAGAACAAAATATTGAAGTCTATATATTTATAAAACCAAGTTGTGTATTTTCAGGTCTTATTTCAGTTTTAACATATGCTAGGGAAAGCTTTTGAACAACTAAAGACATGGAAGGAAAGTTAAATATATTTGAAAACAAATATCTGAAGAACATGATGAAAATCAAATAGGATGAATTAGAAAGGAGAGAGGAAATAAGAGAAATGTCTGGGCAACCACTAGTATTGACAGTTATAAGACAGAGAAGATGGCGCTACATTGGACACATCCTGCAAAGAAACCAGTAGAGGCATTAACATGGGAAATAAAAGGTTTAATGAGGCGAGGACACCCAAAAGAAACCTTAAGGGGAAAGTTGATGAGAGAGGTCAATGATTTTGGACTGACCACAGGAGGCAACGAACAAGCAGTCTGCATACAAATGAGTCAGATCGGTAAAATGGATGCACACTCAACACTCAGGTTCTGGAACAGGACTGCAGTCCAGAAGTGGATGGACAACCAGAACTTTCCGCCGGAGTTTACAGCCGGTGAACGTGAAGAAGAAGAATATTAGACTACATGTTTATAAAGTGTTGAAACCCTCAGTTCACTGTTTGCACCAGTTTATGCAATATCTGTGGTTAACATTTTGTTTGTAGATGGTTTCCATCGTTGGTCTACCTCAGTGGCAGTGTGGATCTGGTTGTCCTGGCTAAAGGGTGACTTACTAAGTAGCACCTTTGTCAGCTTGTGAATGGTGATGGACGAGCTGATGATCAGTTGAAGCTAAGAGACTTTCAGCCCTTATTCCTTGTAAATATCAATTCACTTGTTAAAAGTTACGACAGACGTGCAGGACTGTGACAACACCATTGGCACATCAAACACATATAGTGCTAGACACATGTATTCACAGATCCTTTGGCACTTGATGGCTAATGTCGTCAGCATCATGAAGGTTATCTTTACTTCCCATGAAATTTCTTGGTGATCACTTTAGCTTGAGCTGACCTGCAAGTGAAGGTCAGTTATAACAAATACCCTTTGGTATAGTGATAAGTAAGGATCATGATCACAGCACTATGGACAGATCCATACATGCTCTCATCTCCTCCTTATTTTTCTTCTTCTTCTTCAGCATTCCGAGCCCTTGAGGTTCATTGCTACAGATATCACCCACCTCCATTTATCTTTCTGGTGCCTTCTCTTTCTAGTTGGTGACCCCAAGTGTTTGCAGGTCTGTCTGGACATTATCTCTTCATCGTCTTTTTAGTCTGCCTCATGGTCTACGACCATTTATCTCCCTTGTGTATACAGTTTTTAATTCTCTGACATTCTTTCAATATACCCCAACCATTTCAGTCTATTAGCTCTCATGATGCCAGTGATCAGTGGTGATTTAAACAGATTATGAATTTCATTGTTGCTTCTCACTCTCCATTCCCCGCTGTTTGCATCTTTGATGTGTCCAAAGATTCGTCGTTAGACTCTGTTTTAATAAAAACCTGTAATAAGGCTTCATCTCTTTTAGTTGTGCTCCAAGTCATCTCCTCCTCATAAGCTCCACTAATGTAAAACGACTGTTGATGTTTTCTCGGCTTTGATCAATCAGATGTCTTGTCTCCTTGAAGAAATCTTTATTTCTTGCAGCGCTAGATTTCACATCAGTGTCCAGAAATTGGACACAGCTGTGGAGTCATGCTCTTTGCCATAGTGCTGCACATGGCATTGATAATATCACTTCTGCCCAGTACTGTGTACTGTATTTCACTCCTATCTATGTACATTGTGTCTGTGCAAGTATTTCTTATCTTTGTACAGTATATCTGTAAAAATATTTCACATTCACCCATGTACAGTTTGTCTACACCAGTGATTACCAAACTGTGCGCCCCGGGGAGCTGCGACCTCTTCACAAGGGCGCCGCAAAATATTCAAAGATACACGAGTTTTGTTTTTTTTTGTAATCTCTTACATACGAGTCTTACATTTACTTAGGTTAGGGCGCTGTGGAAACATTTTAATTGGAAAAAGGCTCGACTATGAAAAGTTTGGGAAACACTGGTATACACAATAAGTCTTTCACTCTTATACATGTATAGTCTGTACAAGTATTTCACCCCTTATCCATGTATAGTCTCTATAAAAAATATTTCACTCTTATCGGTAATGTCTGTACACAATTTCACTCTTATCGGTAATGTCTGTACACAATTTCAATCTTATTTGTGCATGTCCGTACAATATTTCACTCTTATCTGTGTATGTCCGTACAATATTTCACTCTTATCTGTGTATATTTGTACAATATTTCACTCTTATCTGTGTATGTCCGTTCAATATTTTACTCTTATCTGTGTATGCCTGTACAATATTTCACTCTTATCTGTGTATGCCTGTACAAGATTTCACTCTCATCTGTGTATGCCTGTACAATATTTCACTCTTATCTGTGTATGTATGTAGAATATTTCACTCTTATCTGTGTATGTCTGTACAATATTTCACTCTTATCTGTGTATGTATGTAGAATATTTCACTCTTATCTGTGTATGTCCGTACAATATTTCACTCTTATCTGTGTATGTCCGTACAATATTTTAATCTTATCTGTGTATGCCTGTACAAGATTTCACTCTTATCCATGAATGTCTGTACAATATTTCACTCTTACCCGTGAATGTCTGTACAATATTTCACTCTTATCTGTGTATGTATGTACAATATTTAACTCTTATCTGTGTATGTATGTACAATATTTCACTCTTATCCATGAATGTCTGTACAATATTTCACTCTTGTCTGTGTATGTCCGTACAATATTTCACTCTTATCTGTGTATGTCTATACAATATTTCACCATTATCTATGTATGTACAGTATTTTACTGTTTACAGTTTGTCTACAATTATGCCATTTTCTAGCAGTGTACAGTGCTTCAGTACAGAATTATTTCACTCTTATATGTGTATGTTATCTTATCTGCTAATATTTCATTGCAATATGCTTATGGGTGCACACAGTAAGCATTTCATGTACAGGGTTTCGGTACAAGTATTTAATATTTGTCCATGTACAATGTTTCAGTGTAAGCATTTCATATTTGTCCATGTACAGTGTTTCAGTACAAGTATTTCATATTTGTCCATGTACATTGTTTCAGTACAAGTATTTCATATTTGTCCGTGTACATTGTTTCGGTACAAGCATTTCATGTTTGTCCTTGTACATTGTTTTAGAACAAGTATTTTATATTCGTCCATCTACAGTGTTTTGGTACAAGCATTTCATATTTGTCCTTGTACATTGTTTTAGAACAAGTATTTCATATTCGTCCATCTATAGTGTTTCGATACAAGCATTTCATATTTGTCCATGTACATTGTTTCGATACAAGCATTTCATATTTGTCCATGTACATTGTTTCGGTACAAGCATTTCATATTTGTCCATGTACATTGTTTCGGTACAAGTATTTTATAATTGTCCATGTACAGTGTTTGGTTACAAGTATTTCATATTTGTCCATGTAAAGTGTGTTTGTTCAGCAGGTATTTTATAATTCTAAGTACAGCAGGTATTTTTGCGATTCTAAGTACAGCTGGTCTACGTAGTTTTGGATACAGTGTGTAATCAAGGTGGTAGTCTATGAGTTTGCTGGTATCCAAATCAGTACATAGCTTAACATCAAATCAGTACATAGCTTAACATCAAATCAGTACATAGCTTAACATCAAATCAGTACATAGCTTAACATCAAATCAGTACATAGCTTAACATCAAATCAGTACATAGCCTAATATCAAATCAGTACATAGCTTAACATCAAATCAGTACATAGCTTAACATCAAATCAGTACATAGCTTAACATCAAATCAGTACATAGCTGAACATTGTAAACAGGGAAATGTCCTAAAACGTCAAGGTGGCCATTATGATGTTCACTGCATCACCCAGTCAGTTGTTCTTTAAAATTATCAGGTGAAGCATCATTTTCATTTTCATCTGCGCTCGTCCTTACAGGGCAGTTGACTCATTTTGTGGTTTTTAGCTGGGCTGCGATATCTGCACCTTTCAGCGTAACAAATCTGATCTCAGTAAATAATTAGTTGCCTTTTACAAAATGTTTTTGGGGGGGCAGTACCTCTGCTACTCCCACCAACACCCCTTTCCCTCGTCTTACCAACAAGTAGTCCTAGAACTCACACAGGGAGGGGATAACACTGTCTGATGTGATATAGTCTAGAGGGTCTTTTACTTGTAACCAGTCATTTGTTGCCTTCTAGAAAGGGTAAACATCCTCTACTAGAAGCCACCGTTACAACCTTCAGTCACTCAGGGAAGACAAGAGCTGTTTGCAGTCAGTCTTATCTTTGAAAGGGAAATAAAATTCTAGGCTGTTATCTCTTTTTCTTCTTCTTCTTCTTTTTCTTCTTCTTCTTCTTTTTCTTCTTCTTCTTCTTTTTCTTCTTCTTCTTCTTTTTCTTCTTCTTCTTCTTCTTATTCTTCTTCTTCTTCTTTTTCTTCTTCTTTTTCTTCTTCTTCTTCTTTTTCTTTTTTTTCTTTCTCTTCTTCTTCTTCTTCTTCTTCTTCTTCTTTTTCTTCTTCTTCTTATTCTTATTCTTCTTCTTCTTTATCTTCTTTTTCTTCTTCTTCTTTGTCCTCCTTCTTCTTCCTGGTTCCAAGTTCGACCCTGCCTTAAATCAGTATTAATCAAAGTCCTGGAAAGTAAAGGCGGTCGGCATGATGTTGACAACATCACCCACTGAGTGCAAACTGGCTCTTACAAAATAGGTCAGGAAATCATGTTAGTGTCAGAGATTCGTCATCAATTCCATCTCATACAGCGTTGATGACATTTGCTCTGTCCGTGCTTCTTGCCGCATGCGTTGGCACATTCTTGCCAGTTGGTCTGCTCGCTTTTTACTCTTTACACTAGCATGACCAGATGTGTAGATCCAGGTGAGGGAGGTTAAATGTAAATTTTAAATGCCGTCTTCTGGGGTTGTACCGAATATTCGCTTCGTATTCACTTCGGGCCGAATAGTGGACCTAATAAATATTTGGTATTTGGCCGAATACTTGCGGTCGGGCCGAATACGAATAGTGGCTACGTTACACCCGTTTCTGCATACACTGCGATAGACTGAAATGACTGTCTTATTAACACAATAGTTGCTGTTGCCTAAGTCTGTGGTCGCGGGGGAAACTGCGACCCGGTTGCGTGGTACAGCATCCAGTTTTAACATATGGCTGTGAATCCTGGACAATCGGTAGACAGGCCAAACAATTTCTTGAGGCCTCAGAGATGTGGTTTTACAGAAGAATGCTTAAAATACCTTGGACGGCCACACAAAAGAGCAACCAAGAGGTTTTGAAAGAGGCGGGAGCCCGAAGACAACTAATCAAAGACATCAGAAAAAGACAGTCATTATTTTTCGGCCAAATTATGAGAAGAGGGAAAATAGAACATGTGGAAAGATCTGTGGAAGGAGGGATAGAGGAAGACAAAGAGAGAAGATTCTTGACAGTCTTGTTGCATGGCATGGAGGTGTGTCAGCACACGAACTAATACATGCTGCAGGAGATCGCAGATTGAGGCAAGGCCCACGCCAGTCGGCAAGCACCTGATGATGATGATACACTATTCGTATTCGTATTCAGCCGAATAGTGAAAATCGCTATTCGGTACAGCCCAACTTTCTACCCAAGATGTTGAATTAAAAATCGATATCAAAAGCACTAGGGAAACCCCCATAAGCGCTCCGTCCCCATCTTCAGCAGCAAGCGAAGAGTTAAAATTCAGATGGTGCCTGTAACTGTCTGATTGTATATTATTCTCGCCTTTACACTGAGTGTCGAGTGTCGGCCTGATCCCCTGGTAACTCCTCGCAGTGCCATTATCCCCAGACCGTAATGATCTATCTGTGGCTCGGCACTGTTCACTCGCTTCCAAAGGGCCCTCACAACATCCAGCTTGTCACCATCAGTACACCCCCAAGTGGTACAGAACCGGCCAGTCTATCTACCTGCTCATTTCTCAACACACCGGCATTACCTCCTAGAAAATATCCAAAGGATGCTAACTAGCCGGGACCTTTGAAGTGATGCCTAGCCATTTCTATCCATTCAGAGCGCATGTTTATGGAGTCGCAGCTAGGTCTAGCAATGTATGCCAGATGCGCATGAAGGCGTCGAAAGGGGTAATTTACTTGATCTAATAGCGTGTCTCTCTGAAAGATATTGTGTGCTGTCTACTTTACACCACACCAGGTTCATTGTTTATCTGGCTTCTGTTATTGTCACTCTTACGCTGTCTGTTATTGTCACTCTTACGCTGTCTGTTCCTCCACTCCCCTTCACCGATTTACAGTTTGCAATTGTCTGTTCCTTCTCTTTTCCCCACCAGCTCAATCCATTATTTCCTGCCAGAACAAAGCATGATTTAGCACCTTGGCTGGGGTGCAAATATTACGTGGCTAACCACACACATTTCCCCTTCAAGCCCCCACATTCCCCCCCCCCCCTTTTCAAACCTATATGTGATTTATCTCCTGCGCACAGAGCCCCCTCCCACCCCCGACGTTCGCATACCCCCCCCCCTTTTTTTTTTTTTGCAACGCCAGCTTCTTCATGCACGACATTCTGACACATGGGCGCCAGATCCTAGGATCTTAGTTAGGCCCCACGGGCCCCCAGGGCTCCCACACCCTTTCCAGCAAATGTTGCAACATTAAACAAAAACCATAGAACTTTTCTTTTTAAGTGCATGTATATATGCTCACATTTCATTTGCTGTCAGATCTGTTATTATATTTATACACCATTAAGCACATTATTATTAATATTATTATTATTTATTCCTTTATCTTAGTATTCACACTTGGCTGGAAACCTCTGGTGTTTCAGCCACCACTGTAGTTTGGTTTGGTTCCAAACTTTGAATTTTGCCTGCACATCACTTTTTTGGAGCTGGCTGATTTGTATGCAGACTGTTGGTACCTTTCCTCTCAGGCAGACTTCGAAGGAAACATCCGTGATTAGTCGCCTTTTACTACATGTTTGTTAAGGGAGCAAGGGGTCTAACCCTCCAGCCCCCAACCTATGTATTGAAATCATCCGTATGCTCCTTGATCTCCTCCTTCTCGAAAAAAATTCTAAAGGGTCTGAGCAGCGACCACCCCCTTCCCCAATCACCGATCTCCCCTTGTGTCTGCGCCTCTGTTGTCACGTAGTGTATGTATTGTAGTCTGGTTTACGTCATTCTAATGGAGGAAAATACACCAGCAAACGTATCTTCACATTTTAAGTTGTTTCTTCTCACGCCAAGTCAGCCAGCTCTCTTGTGGACTGGCAGTCACGTCAGTTTATACCTGAATTGTGCTAGCTCAGGAGTTCCCACAATAATTGGTACGGCTTCAAGGCCAACAGGTGCGGCCGGAGGATTCTGCCACAGTGAGGAAATTCCATAGCTTAAGGAGAATACCTTTTCTGGTTAAGACGTCTTAGGTTCGAATCTGCATGGAGGTCAGTTAGGGCGGCTGACACGTTGTGTTGTAGTTTACGGATATGCTGCGGTATCTACACTTTTTTTGGCCCAACACATCCGATTTCATCCAACACTTTAATGTGTCGCCTTGTACGGCATGCTTGTTTAAGGATCATTGTAATTACTATCTGTATTCGTCACTTTTGATATCTAAAGGCCACACAAACAGGGGGGGGGGGGGGGTGTCTTTTTAGCCTGTGTAATAGGACCGAATGGCTAAGTTATTGTTAATCTTTTTCCTGGCGTAGGAAAACCCCTATCCTTGCCAAGGATTCGAACTTGAGTCTGTCGCATGAGAGCCAAGCATTCTTACCCGTTAGGCCAGCCGCCCCACGGGTGTATTATCCCCCCCCCCCCCCCCCCATGGGATTCTGAAACCTCCACAGGGAATAAATATAACAGTTGCTACTGAATTATAAACGTTGAATCGAGAATCTACATCATAGCACTCGGGACACTCCCATAAGCGCTGCCTCTCCCATTTCAGCAGCAAGCGAAGAATTCCAATTCCCATGGTAGTGTGACAGATTGTTCATAAATATTCAATAACCGGAGCCTGCGAGTAGAAGATCTTATTATTATCTTACACCAGCGATAGACTCCAGCTAACATTACTGGTCGCTAGTCCACTTCTCGACTTTGGTCTTGTTGGAGAACTTGAGTTTTGTGAGCACATCCGTTTCACAGATCAGGCTTATTTCAATGCAGACTGATCCTTACCTCTCAGGCAGATGCACTCCAGCTTTCAAGGAACTACCCTAACTAGTCGCCTTTTACGACATAGTTGTTAAAGGGGCCGTGGAGCTATGCTTGTCCCCCCCCCCCCAGAAGGGAGCATGTATATATATATATATTTATATATGTGTGTGGGTGTGTGAATATTTGCGTCAGCGTCTGTGGCTTAGGCGTTGCGAACACGCTTCGTAATGCCGGGGCGCCTAGTTCGATCGCAGCTATGTTGGTTTCAACAGTGGTACATAGGGCTGACCGTTTAGTAGCAGCAGGAAAACTGCTGAACGTAATGTTTGCCTTGAAGATCCACACTAGTCAAAACATGCTGGTGTTTGTTTTGCAACGTCCTTTCAAGGATACACAACTAACTTTATATATATATCCAGAAACCATGATTTGTTAACCCTTTGTCTCGGTACTATGGAAATCGCAACCCTTCGGCCTTGATTCCATGATAAAAACCGTAAATCTGGGAGAAATGTGGCTATTTTCCTACCCCGGGGCGTGAACCCGCCCCACAAGGAGTTCGTCACCCGGTCACCGCGTCACCGCGCAGTCCGGTTTTGCCAATTACGCTAGAGAGCCGGGATTTATAAATATATATATAAAGGAGGGGGACGTTCGATAACCGGCCCAAAGCTCTTTGGCTGGAATCTCCTTCTAGACGAACGCTTTTTTTGTTTTTTTTTTGTTAACAATTTACCTTCACTAGCAGGTCAACTGAAACTAAAATGGGTACTAGGTAATGTCCTGGGATACAAAGGCGATCTGTGTCATGTTGATCACAGCACCTACCAAGTGTGGATTCATCATCATCATAAACTACTTCTGCCGTTAAACGACGGTGGGAGGAATAATTTTCGATCCAGTGCACGTTGGCTGCCACTGGCTATTGTCATGCCGTGAAGGCGTATAGAATAGAGGGAATAAAATGGTATGATAGAATAACTAATGTAGAACTTTGGGAGAGAAGTTGGATAGGGCACACACTGAGAAAACAGGAGGACAGCATAACTAGAATGTCTTTGCATTGGAACCCACAGGGGCATAGGAATAAAGGAAATCCAAAAAATACATGGAGAAGAGAGCTGGAGAATGAAGTTAGAAAGATTGGGAGGACATGGGGAGAGCTCCATGCAATGGCGAAGGATAGAACGACTTGGCATGAGTTGGTTGAGGGCCTATGCTCCATTGGGGGATAGAAAGGCAGAAAAAGAAGAAGGCATAGAGTGGCTTTAATGTTGTCGATCCATGTTTCCGCGGCCGTCCTCTTGCTCTTGTAGCTGGTCTTCTGCGATGGAGTGCTTGTGATGGTATTTGATCTCGCTGCATTCTAACGAGATGGCCAAACCACCTGATCTACTGTTTCTCGATGAATCTAGTACAAGGTGTCCTTCCCACAATTTGCCTGATAGTTTCATTATTCACTCGATCTCGGATGGTTAGGTTGGCTCTTTTCTCAGGCACCTCATCTCGCAGGTGGTAATTTTGCGTGTATGGGCAGTGGAATGATCTATAAAAATGGTGAGTCTGACATCACAGGCACGATGCGCCACTGACACATCAAATATTCGCGCACCAATCGATACTAGTCGGCACTCTTTGGATATTATGGTCAGCATCACGGCGGCCGTCTTTACTTTCCAGGACTGTACCTGGTACCCATTTTAGACTGGGTCGACCTAGGAGGGGTGATCATTTAGAAAATAAAGAAAAAATCTCGCACCGACATGACCCAAATCCACGACCATCCTATCTACAGCAACTTATGTATACACAGTTCTTTACTTTTATGTTCTTACTTTTGTGTGTTTGTCGGTGTGTGCCTATGTGTTCGGCTTCCACTATGGCAGTGACTTTCTAACGTTTTCATACTTCCTGTACACATTCATCAGTATCCCCATTTCCCGTGTCAGACTGACATGTGTCAGGTCTCTGACGTTTGTCTGCTCATTTTCCCGCCGACGTTTGGTTCATTTAACGTATACTCTGTCTCTACTCCTCACCCCATGCATCCTCATGGGAAACATTCACCACTTGTTCTCATTATTCGGGAGTTTTGTGTACTCTCTCTTTCTCTCTTCTCTCTCTCTCTCTCTCTCTCTCTCTCTCTCTCTCTCTCTCTCTCTCTCTCTCTCTCTCTCTCTCGCTCTTCTCTCTCTCCTCTCTCTCTCTCCCTCTGTTTATCATAGTACGATGTCGTCTTTCTCTTTTCTAACTAACGCCTTCTCTCTGTTTTTCTGTCTGTCTGTCTCTCTGTCTCTGTCTCTCTCTCTCTCTGTGACCTTCTTCCTTTCTCACTCGCTGTTTTCCTCTTTCCATATCTCTCGCTCTATTTTTGTCCACCCCACCTCATTCTGTCACGCCGTTATTTTCCTCTTTTCATTATTTTTGATACAGTATCTCGGCCACTTTCTTCTTTCACTCATTCTTTCTGTCATACTGCTGGTCATTCATTTCTTTCCTCAATTTCTAACCCCCCCCCCCCCCCTTTCCTCTTTCTTTCTCACACACACACACTCTTTCTCTCTCCCTTTTTAATTTCACCGTTGTCTCTGACTTTCCCTTTTACTCTTTATCTTTGGCACTCTCTGTTTTAGTCTGTCCACTTGGATATGTTTAGTTTTGTGTCCACTTGGATATGTTTAGATATGTGTCCACTTGGATATGTTTAGATATGTGTCCACTTGGATATGTTTAGTTTTGTGTCCACTTGGATATGTTTAGATATGTGTCCACTTGGATATGTTTAGATATGTGTCCACTTGGATATGTTTAGTTGTGTGTCCACTTGGATATGTTTAGTTTTGTGTCCACTTGGATATGTTTAGTTTTGTGTCCACTTGGATATCTTCAGCTGTGTGTGCACTTGGATATCTTCAGCTGTGTGTGCACTTGGATATCTTCAGCTGTGTGTGCACTTGGATATCTTCAGCTGCGTGTGCACTTGGATATCTTCAGCTGTGTGTGCACTTGGATATCTTCAGCTGTGTGTCCACTTGGATATGTTCAGCTGTGTGTCCACTTGAATATCTTTAGCTGTGTGTCCACTTGGATATCTTCAGCTGTGTGTCCACTTGGATATCTTCAGCTGTGTGTGCACTTGGATATGTTCAGCTGTGTGTCCACTTGAATATCTTCAGCTGTGTGTCCACTTGGATATGTTCAGCTGTGTGTCCACTTGGATATCTTCAGCTGTGTGTCCACTTGAATATCTTTAGCTGTGTGTCCACTTGGATATGTTCAGCTGTGTGTCCACTTGAATATCTTCAGCTGTGTGTCCACTTGAATATCTTCAGCTATGTGTCCACTTGGATATCCTTAGCTGTGTGTGCACTTGGATATGTTCAGCTCTGTATCCACTTAGATATGTTCAGCTGTGTGTTCACTTGGATATCTTCAGCTGTGTATCCACTTGGATATCTTCAGCTGTGTGTTCACTTGGATATGGTAAGCTGTGTATCCACTTGGATATGTTCAGTTTCATGTGTGTCGTGTTTACCAACATCGATATGATTTGTGCGTTATGGCATTCGTACTCCATTGGCTCTTTTTGTAAGGAAAAATGGGGTGGGGGAGGGGGGGGGGGGTCTGACTTAGCAAGTAAGCACACAAGTGCATATGTGGCAGTAACCGCCACGGCTCGGTACAAAATGAGTACAACATAGAAATATACATATAAAATATGCAAGGTGTCTTGTAGAAAACTCCTGAATGTATATAAGTACATCCCTTTCCATAATGAATGTATATAAGTACACCCCTTTCCATAATGAATGTATATAAGTACACCCCTTTCCATAATAAATGTATATAAGTACACCCCTTTCCATAATAAATGTATATAAGTACACCCCTTTCCATAATGAATGTATATAAGTACACCCCTTTCCATAATGAATGTATATAAGTACACCCCTTTCCATAATGAATGTATATAAGTACACCCCTTTCCATAATGAATGTATATAAGTACACCCCTTTCCATAATGAATGTATATAAGTACACCCCTTTCCATAATGAATGTATATAAGTACACCCCTTTCCATAATGAATGTATATAAGTACAACCCTTTCTATAAAGAATATATATAAGTACACCCCTTTCCATAATGAATGTATATAAGTACACCCCTTTCCATAATGAATGTATATAAGTACACCCCTTTCCATAATGAATGTATATAAGTACACCCCTTTCCATAATGAATGTATATAAGTACAACCCTTTCTATAAAGAATATATATAAGTACACCCCTTTCCATAATAAATGTATATAAGTACACCCCTTTCCATAATGAATGTATATAAGTACACCCCTTTCCATAATGAATGTATATAAGTACACCCCTTTCCATAATGAATGTATATAAGTACACCCCTTTCCATAATGAATGTATATAAGTACACCCCTTTCCATAATGAATGTATATAAGTACAACCCTTTCTATAAAGAATATATATAAGTACACCCCTTTCCATAATGAATGTATATAAGTACACCCCTTTACATAATGAATGTATATAAGTACACCCCTTTCCATAATGAATGTATATAAGTACACCCCTTTCAATAATGAATGTATATAAGTACACCCCTTTCCATAATGAATGTATATAAGTACACCCCTTTCCATAATGAATGTATATAAGTACACCCCTTTACATAATGATTGTATATAAGTCCACCTCTTTCCATAATGAATGTATATAAGTACACCCCTTTCCATAATGAATGTATATAAGTACAACCCTTTCTATAAAGAATATATATAAGTACACCCCTTTCCATAATGAATGTATATAAGTACACCCCTTTACATAATGAATGTATATAAGTACACCCCTTTCCATAATGAATGTATATAAGTACACCCCTTTCAATAATGAATGTATATAAGTACACCCCTTTCAATAATGAATGTATATAAGTACACCCCTTTCCATAATGAATGTATATAAGTACACCCCTTTACATAATGAATGTATATAAGTCCACCTCTTTCCATAATGAATGTATATAAGTACACCCCTTTCAATAATGAATGTATATAAGTACACCCCTTCCATAATGAATGTATATAAGTACACCCCTTTCCATAATGAATGTATATAAGTACAACCCTTTCCATAATGAATGTATATAACCCCTTCCGCCTTTAATGTATTCCCTTAACTCTTTGAGTCCCAGAGTGTTCAGCATCACAGGCCCAAGAGGTAGTCAAGAGAGACGTAAAATCGGCGCATTAGAATGCATTCACATACAATAAACATAAACAAAATACAGAGTGGCTTTGCTTGTTCTGCATGATGCAGAAATCAGTTACACGGCTTCCGGCTTGCTAGGCCTGTCGCGTGGTGAGACGGGGCAGTTAGCTGTTAAACTGTGGAACAGCAGACGAAGTACGTACTAAAATAAATCTGCAAAAAACCATGATCCTGGAATTTTAGGTTGAAAATACCCTTAAACAAAGTAAAAAGAACAAGGCAGCTGGAATGATGGTATTACAACATAAATGCTCCTTGCATGTAAGATAACAGCAACAGCTTGGTTGACCAGAATCTTGAATATAACTTGGGACGCACGGAAAATTCCACATGACTGGCAGAGGGCAATCATTGTCCCCATTTGAAAAATTAAGTGGACAAATGAGACTGTGAAACATTCAGGATCAACTCCATCCTGGAAAAATGTTTTCAAAATTATTGGAACTTGGAGCTGAACCAGTACTAGGATCCGGTTAAATAAGCGGCAGTTCAGTTTCAGGAAGGGAAGGGGCTGTACAGGTGCAATATTTTCTTGAAGATAGATGTGCCAGCAGTCTGTTGAATATGATGGTAGTCAACACCTTTTTTCATAGACCAAGAGAAGGCGTTCGATCGAGTCAGGAGATGCAAACTATGGACAATTCTAGAAGATTATGGTATTCAAGATCAACTGTTGGGATCCCTGTGTGGGTTTCGCGGCCCTATTGTGGGGAAAACAAGAATAAACCCACTGCCTCCCCAACAAGCAGGTCGTAAGAATGGACTAATTAGGGGTTTCCTTTGAAGTCGGAGTACATCAGCCTGAGATGCAAGGAGTCAATAGTCTGCACTCATATAAGTCAAATATGTAAAACGGATGTGCACGCAACACTCAGATTCTAGAACAAGTGTAAATTCCAGAAGTGGATAAACAACCATATCTTGCCGCCTGGAGTTAACAGCCTGTGAACGCGAAGAAGAAGAAGAACTATTGGGAAAAATCATGACTCTTTACCAAGATAGTCAGTGCACAGTAAAAACAACAGAAGGAATGACAGACTGGTTCCCCATCTCATCAGGTGTCACACAGGGATCTGTCCTCTCACCACTGCTGTTCATTAGTTACATGGATAGAATATCACAGGAGGCAAGTACAAACACTGAATAAATCAATGACCTTCTTTCTGCAGACGAGTAATGTCTATTACAACACCATATTGACTTCTTACATCAAGCATGCACAGAGTGTGATATAATAATCACTGGAAAACTGAGGAGATGAGGATAGACAGGAAACATAATACCGTGAACGTTCACGTTAACGGTACTACAGTCAAACAAGTACGAGAATTCAGATATCTAGAAGCGTTTTTACGGAGGATGGCAGACTTAACAGTGAGATGGAAGTCAGAGTACAGAAGGCAAATGCTGTCACCTACCTGTTAGTTCCACTGCTTAGACACTCGGGTGTCTTCCTTCCAGCAAAACAGCAAATGGTTGAGTAGCATCTTTATTCCTACTTTATGTTATCAGTGCCAAACATGGAAATTGCATAGGGTACTAGAACAGAAAATAACTACATGTGAAATGCGCTGTCTCTACAAGATCACTAATAACACAAAAAGAGACAGGGTTACGAACACCAGCATTAGAAAGAAAGTTGGAATAAGACCATCTATGGATTACATTGACAGACAAAGAATGAAAGGGAGGGATCGGCCATCAAGTGAGAATGCAGCAAGACCAAACTGCATGTAAGACTTTTAACAGTAGAACATCTGAGACGAGTGGGAAAGGAAAACCAAGAAAGAGAAAGAAAAATGGTATAGCTGAAATCTACAAAAAGATAAACAAATTCATCACTCAGGCCACTTGAGAAGTGCAATACAAATACAGAAAACCACGACACTGGGCTACAACCTGGTATCAGTGAGACGACAAAATAAGAAGAAGAATCAGATAATCACAGTTCCAATTTCATAGCAAACGACTCATCCCAGAGTCGCTCCTTCCAATGAAAACAACATAGAATATCCATTTCTTTCCCTCATGCAAGAAAAAGTGACACATGCTGCAGTCTCAGCAAATTCAGTAACATACACATGCATTAAATGCATAGGGCAGTCGTCAGAAGTGCTAACACAAAAGTCTGACACTAGAAGACTAAGATGAATCTGTTGGTAGCAGTGGAGACTCTGAGCTAAAATTAGTGGGATCGTTACTTCAGTTTAAAACAATTATAGATTGAATATTGTGTTAAACGAAACAACGAAGCTAACACATACATAAAGTTGATACATTGCTAAACAAAAGGTATTTTTAATTTCTAATAGCCTAAATTGTTGCAATTGAAGCTTGATCCATTCATTTAAAACGAAATTTAATCTTCTTGGGTTATTTAGCGCATATGTGAATTTATATTCGCTTTTTCCTCAGTGAACGTAAATAATTACACACCATCCCCTTGTGAATATATATACGTACACCCATCCCCCAAATGAATGTACACAACTACTTTTTCTTGGTGTACATGTTTTGACCTAGTGAGTGAATAAGTGTGTCTGTGTGTTTTTATGTTCTCCTGTGTTAAATTCATGTTCATACTCTACCTTTTGGAATGTATACGTATGCCTTTTACCCGCTTCAGATACGTATTAATCATTGTAATAAACGTGAAGAGATGATAACTGTTGCACGCGTACACGCACGACGCAATAATTTCATCGGTCTCCACTGTTAAACACCCAATCACCTGACTATCGACGTCTAAACGGTACGTTTTAGGGTCATCAAGTTTGTCAAATCTATAATTTTTATGTGCACGGATAAAATTCATTGACATGTTCATGTTTAACATCTTCCTTCATGTCGTATAGAAATCGATTCGGGGTGTTAATGATTGCAATAGAAAGTAATGATAGTTTGGCGAGTTTCAAAACTCATGCTGGTACACTAACAAATAGCTCAAAAACTATTATAGGCATCAACACGAATTTTAGCGTGTTTCCTTATATTTCCCATATCCAACGTTTCTATAATTTACAATTACGCAGATGCTGCTATTATCTTAAAGCGGCAAATTTCTTTTATCTTTGTTTGGCTAATAATTTATGTTCCCATTATTTAAAAAAAAAAAGAATATATAGTAATTGACACACATGTGGAGATTGCTTGGAAATCAGTTAAGATGTGCAGCGGTGAATAGTAATTATTTTGATAGCCTGTTCCCCACCCAATGGAAAAAATCCGCAACTCACGGAAGATATGCTAGAAACGAGCACCTGAGAATCAAACGTCTGTGACACGCGTGCAGTCTTATGTTTTGAAAAGTTTTCCTTGCTTAAATTTACTATAAGCAAGCTGATTATTTGCCTTGAATCGGTGTCTGGTTTTTGTTTCCTAGACCACAATTAAAGGCAACATGAAAACTAAACACGGGCTTACATTTAAAACAACAATACTTCCCTGAGATTATTATTTAACAGGCTGCATACCAAGTTTCAAAAACTTACACCGAACCGTATACTGAGTTACACATGTTTAGTTCGGCAGACTACTGGATCGCACTATACCTCATCATCATCATCATCATCATCATCATCATCATCATCATCATCATCATCATCCCGTAACACCACGTGTCGTTGGGTCACTAGTTTCTGTTGACTGTCTGATCAGCTCTCTCCACCTTTGGCGGTCAGTTGCGATGGACTTCATGGTTGCATGCCTGAGGCCTGTCCAATTAGTCAGGTTCTGTAACCAGGTCTTTCTTGGTCTGCCTCTTCTCCTCTTTCCCTCTACTGAGTCCTGCAGTATTCTTTTTGAGGGGCCGTTAGATCTTATTACATGTCCATACCATTGCATTGTTCGCCTTTTCAATGTAGTTAAAAGAGGTTCATGGTTGCCAATGTGATGTTTAATATATGGCGAACTTCTTCGTTTGTAATGTGGTGGCTGTATGATATGCCAAGAATTTTTCTGAAACATCGCATTTCTAATGCTTGTATCTTCGTTTCAAGTTCAGCTGTTGAGCTATCCCTTTGACCTGTACTTATTTAGTATTGGGTGATTTCGTTTGAATTAATTGTCCTTTAAAAATCGGGATATGGTGGCTGCTGTAGCAGGATCAGTAAATAGGCCTGTCGCCAGAAAGTCTTCATTTCAGATCAGTATAGGGCATATAGGGCTAGAACTATATTGTATAGACCAATCGGCACAAGGTGGGTGGTGTGGTCAGCATCACGCCGGTCGCCTTTACTTCGCGGGACTGCACCCGGTACCCACTCAAGGCTGGGTCGACCTGGGAGCCAATGTCATTTTTGAAAAAAGTCCGTCTCCGACAGGGAGCGAACCCACGTCCTCCGATCCGCGGTGAGCGTCTAGCCGCTCTGACACGGCGACTTCCCTGATAACCAGTATGTATTCATACATTCTTCATGGTCTATTCTTAATCCCTAGTTAGAGCAAAGGTCGTCGGCCAGGTGACGCTAGGTCATCTCATCCTTTCTTGCAGGTCAACCAGTGCCCTCCCCATCTAATTCGCCTGTCTCTAATTCTTTTTACGGGTTTGTTTGTGTGGGGGTGCCCCTATATTTCTATGATCTTGTGGATTCCAATGGAAGGACATCGTGGTGGTATACTTTAATGTATTCTAAAGTGTCCTGTCCTAGCGCCAGCATCTTTTCCTCACGTCTTGATTCAGTGGAATTTGTTCAGTTCTCTCCGAAAACCGTACTTCGGTGATTCTTTCAAACAGTTGAATTCTAGCTACTCTTCAATGGCCCCAGTTGATGAATGAGTAATCTTCAGTTGTAATTGTTTGTTTATTCATCGTGTTTGTTTCACATAATAGTAAAAATTGTGGGTTACACCTCAAAAAAGTCATCCCATCTCATCGGCCACGAGATTTCATGGGGGATTTCATGGGGCACTCCTATAGTCTCTGATGTCCTCGTTTTTTAACGTTTTAAGCACATCCACCACCGACGACAGCTACTACCAACAAGAGTAAAAATACAAACACATCAATAATTTGACACTCATGAATCGTCCCGCCTTCGGCGCTTTCCACTACAGTACTGATTATATGAACACATGCGTCTTCCTCGCTTCCCCATACAATACTTCTTCCTTAAAAATACGCGCCTTCGGTGGCTGAGACTTATTCACAACAACAGCACATTCCAGAAACAACTGTCATTCACAGAAAAGAGAGTTGCGAAAAAAAAAAAGCTACGTACTTTCGTCTGGGAGACAGTGTGTCGACCGCGTCGAACAAACCCGAGACATTTTTCGTCATGTTGTCTATAGACGGCGAAGGAAGGCATATCTTAACACCCCTAGAACATAGGACAGCCCTTGGGAACGGCTACGAAATCTTGCGGTCGACGCGATGGGGTGACTTTTGTGAGTAGTACCAAATATGACGTTAGAATTACATATAGTTATATTTAAAACGTATATTACAATTTTTTCGTTTCAAATCTACAGATTCCTCCATCTTATCATCAGCATGGTCCTATCACGCCTGCACGCCGTTGCGTCACGGTTTGTTTCGAATGTCTGATCAATTCCCTCCACCTCCAGTTAACTAAATGTGGGCATGTTTGAAGCCTGTCCATTCCGCAAAAAACTTGGTATAGCATGTTATTACAAGTACAAATGCACTCAATTTTAAAATTACCTGATGACCCCCTACCTCACCCTTGAAACTTCCCTGTGGTTTCTGCCACCCACTCCCTCTCACGGGTAGGTGGCGCTCCAGGGTTAAAAAGCACTGCTCTAAAGACTCACGTAAGTAAAGGACCCTTTTCCACGCCTTTAGGCGTATAGGGCATATGGGGCTAGATCTATATTTTTAATAGACTAATCTGCACAAGATGGGTGATGAGGTCAGCATTACGCCGGCTGCCTTTACTTCCCGGGACTGCAGCCAGTACCCACTCAAGGCTGGGTCGACCTGGGAGCCAAGGTCATTTTTGAAATAGGTCCTGGACTCACGTGGTCAAGTAATATCGTTTTAGTGAAGGCTTGTATACATATTCATACCATTACGTTTTTCTTCTTTCCTTTAGTTGCCAGTATGTTGCCTTATGATATAGCGAATTGTTTTTTAACGTTTTAACGTTTTCGGTAGTGCTGAGAAAATCCGTGCATGACCCTAGATCTTCAAATTGGGTTTCTGTATTGTCGTGCTTTTCTTTCCTACCCTCAGCTTTCATAAAAATAAACACACAGCAGCATTTGTTAAAGTCGGAGTGCATACGACTGGTTATTTGCTTACACTACTCCATTCTTTAAATGCTAAAAACAATGCACGCGAGTATGCTGTAAAAAGATAACCAGCAGATAGCTTTTTTTTTTTTTTTTACATAAGTAAAAACAACAGAATATAAATAAACCTGTCTTTTTGTAAGAGGAGATATGGAGAAAACGTGAAGATACAGGGGACACAACCTAGTGCTAGTACTTAAACAGACAATGTACAGAAGATGCACGCACCTCTTATCTTGGATGCGAGCGTGCTTTCGTTTGCGCATGTTTTGTGTGCTTGAGTGTCAGATTGCTTGTCTTCTTCATTTACTTCGTTCGGGTGAGTGGCACATTGTGTTGTGGTTTACAGCTCCACTGCGATATATTCGTGTTTCGCCCCAGCACATTTGAGTTATATTAAACTCTTAATGGTCGCTTTGTACAACATGCTTCTTAGAGATCAGCAAGTTCACCCCCCCCCCCCCCCCCTTCCCCAATCGATTTTGGAATCTTTTTGGTTCGAAAGTGCAGTTTCGAGATCCGCCTGGTGTCGTCGTTGGAACTACGGAGTGTTGGAATATATGCGACGCTGTCAGCGGGCGAGCAGCCGTTCTGTAAAATAGATACTAGGCCTTACTATCAGAGGCCACTTCGGCTATGGGAAGCACAACAGATGTTAGTGAATCATCACATTTGTACGAGTTGACCTTCAGTACAACTCAGTATGAGAGCGGACAGCTTGACCACGCAATAAACTGACACGGATTGCTGCCTGTCAAGCCAAGAACTCTGGGGGAAATACAAAAGGCTTGGTCTGAGCTGGTTTGAGGTGAGTCGTGTGCTGAGAGAGGAGACAAGACGGACACATTCTGACTAGGTAACGTTAGGATTTAATTACGGTTAGTTGTAATAGGGTATTTGTATTTCGTATTGATGATAGGCTGTGTTTCTATTTAATGTTTAGACTAGATAGTATAGAGTTACGGTCCTTTGTGTAGTAGACATTCCATGCAGTATTTGTTTGAGCAGTTAATCAAGGTGACGCGCATTGTAATGGCGATAACACTGCCCGGTCACGCTTAGGTCATAAACCTTATGTGTATCGCTGAGTCCCGTTTGGCAATAGACGGCGGATTAATTAGCACTGAGAAACTAGCAGCTAAGAGTCGTGTTTCTGATAGATCCATGGGAACTGGCCAGGGCCGATTAGTGAGTGTAAAGCTGTCATCGCCAGGCGGTTTCGGATGGGAACTGCTTAGCTCAGTTGAAGTGTTTAACGTCTTGTTGTTCATTGTAAATTAAAGATTATGTTTGTACTCAGTAGGAGTGTTTTCTTAAGTATGTCTGGGTAGTTAAGTCTGTCAGCTGGCCTACCTAGCGAGCCATATAAAATAATTAGAGTAAATTAGGTCCCTGACACTTACGTGGAAGAACCTAGTGCACTAATCCCCTAATCACCTTGTGGACTTGTTGTAATGCCCCAGTATAACTGTGTTAAACGGTTGAATCGGGTTTGAGGATTTTGTACCCGAGTGCTTCTCATCAATGATATGTTAATCCTATCTAATGCACTTCTGATAGGGGATTTTTTTTTTTTTTTATAAAGTTGTAGTGCACTATATTTTCTAGTAAGCATATTGGTCGCGCACAGCTATCACAATAATACTGCCACAGTGCTTCAACTGTTATTGTTAGTCCAACACATTTTCCTGTTGTAAAAGTAATATAGTAAATGATTTTGACCTGGTAGTATGTTTGTAACTTCTTTTCCATCTGTTATAATCTGTTCAGAAATTTGTGAACACGTTTGCAATCTTTTTTTTTTTATATTCATAACGCCATGGATGTCTGGAGTGAGCATACCAAAGTTAATTACAATCGGTCCGTTAGTTTCCAAAATATTACAATGTATTCATATTTATGAACTTTCCAACGGACTATAGTTGTGTGACTGGTTCTATCCTAATAGCGCTTTCATAACTGTTTATGTCCTTACAGTACTTTCATGGCCGCTTTTTCCTGACAGTACTTTCGTTACTGCTTCTGCCCTGATAGTACTTTCGTGACTGCTTCTGCCCTGATAGTACTTTCGTGACTGCTTCTGCCCTGACAAAACTTTCGTGACTGCTTCTATCCTGCCAGTACTTTCATGACTGCTTCTATCCTGACAGTACTTTCATGACTGTTTCCATCCTGTCACTCGGCATAATATAAATTATGAATTTTCTTGATTCTGGATGCAGAAAGAGGGCGGGGGCAGGGGCGGTGGAGCCATAAAGAAGACAACATCTGCCTGTATTTCTCACAGAAATGTCACCTTGTTCCTGGAATGTGGCAGCGTCTGTTTTCTTTGCGCCTAAAACACCACACACCCCAGCTTTTCCCTATTTCGTCTTTTTTTTCCCCGTTTGGCTTACTGTTTTCTTTTCATGTTCCTGTTCTACATTCCATTCTTTCTACGTATACAAAGGGGACTTTTATCCCAATTTTTCATTTAGCACTGACTTCTAGCTCCTTCCCCTCCTGCTCCTCATTCTCCTTCTTCTTCTTCTTCTTCTTCTTCTTCTTCTTCTTCTTCTTCTTCTTCTTCTTCTTCTTCTTCTTCTTCTTCTTCTTCTTCTTCTTCTTCTTCTTCTTCTTCTTCTTCTTCTTCTTCTTCTTCTTCTTCTTTTTCTTTTTCTTCTTCTTCTTCTTCTTCTTCTTCTTCTTCTTCTTCTTCTTCTTCTTCTTCTTCTTCTTCTTCTTCTTCTTCATCTTTTTTTTTGTCTTCTTCTTCTTCTTCTTCTTCTTCTTCTTCTTCTTCTTCTTCTTCTTCTTCTTCTTCTTCTTCTTCTTCTTCTTCTTCTTCTTCTTCTTCTTCTTCTTCTTCTTCTTCTTCTTCGTCTTTCCTCGTCCTCTCTTCATCTTCATCTTCCTCTTCTCCTCCTCCTCCTTCTTCTTCTGCTGCTTCTTTTTCTTTCCTCCTCCTCGTCCTCTCTTCTGCTTCTTTTCCTCCTCGTCCTTCTTTTTCTTTTTCTCTCTCTTCAATTAATATAATTATAAATATTATTATTATTATTATATTCCACGTCATGGAACGTTGGAGGTATAAAAAATTTGTTAGATTATCTTCGAGAAAGCATAGCCATCCCTCGTTGACAACAGCTGGGGAATTGAGAGTATATAGAAGCGGTTAGAGTAAATGACCCTTTTTAGGCGAGGCGCATCGGACATAGGATATTAGACATAATTTATTATAGATCACTCAGGACTCAGTGTGTGGTATAGTCAACATTACACACCGGCCACCTTTACCTCCCGCTGCATTACCTGATACCCACTTTAGGCTGCGTTTACCTGGGAAAAGTAAAGTAAAGGACCATTTTCCACACCTTTCAGGCGCAATGGGTATATAGGGCTAGACCTAAATTTTATAGACCAAAAAGCAATTGGGAGCTCATATGTTCAGTATCACGCAGGCCGTCTTTACTTTCCAGGACTCTACCGGGAAGCCAAAATCAGTTATGGAAAGAAAAAAAACCTGGACACGGATTCGAACCCATAAACCGGAAGGTTATCTTCAAGCGATTACGATATCATGGTCCTCAGATATCTAACAGACAGCATTGGTTTCATTCGCCTGTTAAGAGTAGTGGTAGGAGAGTGAGTGAGACAATAACTTAGGGACGATATGGACTTGTCTCGCCCACTATAGGGTGAAATCAGAGGGTATCCCAGTGGCGTCATGTACTTGCCTTGCCCACCCTAGGGTGAAACCAGAGGGTATTTCAGTGGCGTCATAGACTTGCTTCACCCACCATAAATGAAACCAGAGGGTATCTCAGTGGCGTCATGTACTTGCCTCGCCTACCATAGGGTGAAACTATAGGGTATCTCAGTGGCGTCATGTACTTGCCTCGCCCACCATAGGGTGAAACTATAGAGTATCCCAGTGGCGTCATGGACTTGCCTCGCCCACCCTAGGGTAAAACTAGAGAGTATCCCAGTAGCGTCATGGACTTGCCTCACCCACCATAGGGTGATACCAGCGAGTATCCCAGTGGCGTCATGTACTTGCCTCGCCCACCATAGGGTAAAACCAGAGAGTATCCCAGTGGCGTCATGGACTTGCCTCGCCTACCATAGGGTAAAACCAGAGTGTATCCCAGTGGCGTCATGGACTTGCCTCGCCCACCATAGAGTGAAACCAGAGAGTATCCCAGTGGCGTCATGAACTTTGCATCGCCCACCATAGGGTGATACCAGCGAGTATCCCAGTGGCGTCATGAACTTGCCTCACCCACCATAGTGTAAAACCAGAGTGTATCCCAGTGGCGTAATGTACTTGCCTCGCCCACCATAGGGTGAAACCAGAGAGTATCCCAGTGGTGTCATGAACTTGTCTCACCCACCATAGGGTGAAACCAGATAGTATCCCAGCGTCGTCATGGAGTTGCCACCCCCACCCCCACCCCCCCCCACCACCACCCCTCCCCCCCCCCCTTTCCCTTATAGGATGAAACTAGAGAGTATCCCAGTGGCGTCATTGAGTTTTCTGCTGCAATAAAGTGAGAAAATGGAGGGGAAAAAATTTTCAGAGACGAAATGGGCTTACCCCGTCCATTGGGGAAAAATGAGTGTCTATCTCAAAGACGAGATATATTTTTCTCACCATCAAAATTAGGAATATTAGAATATCTCAGAGGCGACATGGACTTTGGTTTCTTGACAGAAGTGGGGATTGATAAAATTTCTTAATGACTATCCTCGTCTAGTAATCAAGAAAATGAGATATCTCAGTAACGGATACCCAACTCCCGCTTTAGTTGAGAAATATCCATATTGGCCAGCGAAGAATCCCCGGAGACGGCTTGTCAGTTTGAAGTTATTGGACTCCGCGGAACAACTCACACAAAATGGAGTCAGGAAAAACTATGTATACTCCCGGTTCAGCTTTGGGAAATTCGGTCGCTGGCTTAACAACCCTAACTCCTGGTTCTATCATCATTATCTTTTTTTTTTTTTTACCCCCCCCCCCCCCCCCCCAACCCCATCCCCAGTAATTTTTGACAGGGCTTTCTGTGCAGTTAAGTGAACAGACTTGTGTAGTGTTTGAGCGAGCCAAACGACTGGATCACTTGGCCACAGAGATGTCTGTAATCTCTTGCATTGACAGTGAAATACGTTGTGAATGAAATACTTTCTTTGTGTGATTCTGTATGCTACGAGATGTGTTTAGGTGTCTATGTCAGGATAGTTACTCTGTGGCATGCGTCCCACTGTCGGAGGTAATATTTCATTATTTTAAATCCTCACTCCGGCTGTTGTGGGCCCGAATATAATCCATCCTTTGGGTTGGACGGGGTTTCTGGGACGTGTCCCGGGTGATCTTCATCTGAATGGTGGCACTTCGTGTCACCAGGTGTTTATTGATCAGTGTGATGTTCTGATGGGGTTGAAAGTCAGTCAGTATGTGGAAGAAAAATGCGAGACGACATTTAAATGAAACAAACAAACTTGAAGACTGAATTAAACGTAAATACGTATGGAAACCAGTGGCGCCGGAATCTGAGGCTTAGGCACATTGAACCCACACCCCTTTTTCAGTTGTATAGAAGTTATAGTTTAACTTTTTGTTTATATACACACTCATACACACATATAACATTCAGTATATTATTATTAAACTGAACTTTTTCACGGCCTTGCCTCTCGCTCTGACAGTCGTAGGTTTGTTTCCCGGCTGCGCCTTTCATTTTACGAGTGCTCTTGTTACGGGGATCCCTGGAGATCGTCACCAGAGCAACGAAGTTCATGCTCTGTGCGACGCTGTCGGCAGGCGGCTAGCCGTTCTGTGAAGAGAGACCGAGCCATATGGGATAAAACCCGGTGCAATGAAGTCGATCCTCTCGACCTCTCGACTTTTAGCCTTCTGTTGTTTTTTTTTTTTTCCCAATTGTTTTTGACCAGTCAGCACTGGGTTGGTTATGTGGTCAAAATCACACCTGTCGTTCTTGCTTTTTATAACGTTACCTCGTACCGGTTTTACCCTGCATTAATCTTAGAGGCTCGTTTCGTTTTTGCGGAACAAAATTCTGGATTAATGTAGATTTGAACCATGAAATTCGGGCACCCATACAAACGTCTAAATTCTACACAACTGCATATATATTTATATTTTCCAAAAATCAAAGTTACGATTGAAAGGACGCTTCTTTGACGATACTGATGACATCCAAAGGGCCGTAACATCGACTGCAGGGTCCATAACAACAGAAGGACTGCAGAGGTCGTTCTAGTGTTTATTAGATAGTGCTACTTTCTGTATCGTTGTACAAGGGGCTTACTTTGAATAAAATACAGATTATATCTTCAACTGTTGATTTTTTAAATTTTTATGGAATTAGTCGTATTACTTAACTGTCTGACCTTGTGTGTGCGTGCGTGTGTGTGTGTGTGTGTGTGTGTGTGTGTGTATATATATATATATATATATATATATATATATATATATATATATATATAACGACCTCTGTAGTT
>CAJHNH020003113.1:402892-510392 GCA_905116865.2 Candidula unifasciata | reverse complement strand
TTTCCTATGAAAAAATCAAGTAACAGAAAGTGTATTGATCGGCACTCTTTCTGTGAGTGCCGATCAATACACTTTCTGTTACTTGACAGTAGGTAATGGGTCTGTGCTTCCCCCCCCCCCCCATGTTTTCCTTTCCTCTCTGCTCTCTGTTTAGTTTAGAATTATACAAAAATATGTATATTGTGTATCTTCTTCTTCTTCTTTGTTTACTATTCTGTAAGCTCCGGTGGAAAGTCCTGGTTGTTCGTCTATTTGGACTTTGGCATTGTGTCAGGTCCTGAGTTTTTGCGTGTACATCCGTTTTACTGGCTTTTTTTTTTTTTTTTTTGTTTATGTGTGCAGTTGGTCGTTCCTTGCCGCTTGGGTATATATGCTCTGACTTGAAAGGAAGCTCCCAAATAGTCGACTGCTACGACATGCTTATTGTGGAGGCTGTGGGTCTATTCCTCTGTTCCCTACAACTGGGCCCCGATTCCCACACGGGGACGAATGTGGGGGAAGCACATATTTGTGGGTAGATGTGTAGGGAACAAGAGTACCTGTGGGGATGTGGTTGGGTATGTGTATTAGAGAAAAATACGTGCGGCTGGGTGTGTGTATGAAACTAGACTAGTGCAGAGATGTGTGGGTACGTGTGAAAAATACGTGTAAATATGTTGTTGGGTATGTGTATTAAATAACAATACGTGTGAATATGTGGTTGGGTATGTGTATGCAAGAAAAATACGTGTAAATATGTCGTTGGGTAAATGTATGGAAGGAAAATACAAGCGAATTTGTGGTTGGGTATGTGTATTAAAGAAAAATACGTGTAAATATGTGGCTGGGTATGTGTATGAAACTATACTACTGCAGAGATATGTGGGTACGTGTGAAAAATACGTGTGGCTGGGTATGTGTATGAAACTATACTAGTGCAGAAATGTGTGGGTACGTGTGAAAAATACGTGTTAATATGTGGTTGGGTATGTGTATTAAAGAACAATACGTGTGAATATGTGGTTGGGTATGTGTATGCAAGAAAAATACATGTAAATATGTCGTTGGGTAAATGTGTGGAAGGAAAATACAAGCGAATTTGTGGTTGGGTATACGTGTAAATATGTGGCTGGGTATGTGTATGAAACTATACTACTGCAGAGATGTGTGGGTACGTGTGAAAAATACGTGTGAATATGTGGTTGGGTATGTTTATGAAAGAACAACACGTGTGAATCTGTGGTAGGGTATGTGTGTGCAAGAAAAATACGTGTAAATATGTGGTTGAGTGTATGTGTGAAAGGAAAAGACGTGTAAATATGTGGTTGGGTATGTGTAGGAAAGAAAAATACGTGTGAATATGTGGTAAGGTATTTGTATGCAAGAAAAATACGTGTGAATATGTGGTTGGGTATGTGAATGAAAAAATATACGTATAAATATGTAGTTGGGTATGTGTATAAAAGAAAAATACGTGTGAATATCTGGTTGTGTATGTGTGTGTAAGAGAAATGCGTGCAAATATGTGGTTAGGTATATGTATGAAAGGAAAATATGTGTGAATATGTTGTTTTGTTTGTGTAAGAAAGAAAAATACGTGTGAATATGTGGTTGGGAATGGAAGAAAAAAACGTGTAAATATGTGGTTGGGTATGTGTGTTAAACTATACTAGTGCTGAGATGTGTAGATACGTTTAATAAGCCCCAACTTCAAATTGTTTTGTCCTAATGCGTAGATCTTTAAAGCAAGACATATTTAGGCCTGAAGGAGTTCAAATTAAACATGATCGCACCGACGCTGTTAAACTGTTAATCCAAACACTAATGGGTAATATAATATTTTTTCTGTAATTGAAGACATCTGGCAAAATATGTTAGCGTTGGAAGCATCCAGAAACGCATGCTGAGTTCTCTGGTACTAAAAGAGAAACAGAATTAGTAGTAGTAGTAGTAGTAGCAGCAGCAGCAGCAGCAGCAGCAGCAGCAGTATTAAAGTAGTAAGTAGTTAGTAGATTTTACCCCACTAGGACATCGCACGAGCGATAAACACCTGATGACACAAAGTGCCACTAGGTGGATGAGGATCACCGTGGAGAGGTCCCAGAAACCGCGTTCAGCCACATGACCATATTTATGGCCGGGTTGTATTGCGGGCCCCGGCAAGAGCCAGAGTAGGGCTACAAATAACGAAAAATGGCATCCCACAAGGGGATGTCTGGTTAGGAGAAAAAAATAAATACTATGGAGATGTGAGTGGTTGTCTGCTTAAAACAAAAATACATGTGAAGATGTGAATAACACAAACATGTATGTGGATATGTGTGTGAAATAATAATACGTGCTGAGATATGTGTAGGAAACTAGAATGTGTGAGGTTGTTGTAGTGGTTGTGCCAGCGATCGTTCAGTTCCCACTTGGGACGACCAGCTGGAGTGCAGTGTGCGCTAATTCGAGTGGGTCTAGCTGTCGGTGAAGTAGTCAGCAGTGTTGCCACTTTGGATCTTTTATATCCAAATTTAGATCATTTTCATTGCATTTAGATACTGTTTTTGACGTTTAGATCCTAAATATTTTTCTAGAATCTTTTCATATGGAGTTAGATATTTTATAGATTTTTTTTCATTTCATTTTCAATTTAATAATTACTGTGTAAAATATTTACTACAATATTTTTGTTTTGGTCTGGCACGTATATTGTGACAACTGCCATTACTTGAACTTTGAACTCTCACTGGGGTCAACACACAAATATCTGGCAGCCCAGGTACTGATTAATAAAAACGCGCGTAAATCATACTAACTTTGTTTCAACCGTATCCTCACTGTGTTGAATTTGCGTTTCTTTTTCGTGTGATTTAAACAAATAATTGCTCACCTTCTTATGTGGCTTTCACGTTGAAAAACCTTTCAACATGCCAAAAGTAAAGTATGAGCAAAAAATTTGGAAAGAGTGGGTGCATGATGATAAAATTAAAAACCGGGGATATGACTAAAGCTTGTTGTAAGTTCTGTAAGTGTGAAATTAAAGCGAAAATACAAAACTCAAAGAGTCATGCATAGACTAAAAAAGCATAAAACTGCAGTTTCATTTAAAGATATTACACCGCTGACATCTGTTTTCAGAACTATACTGATAAATGAATCATCAAAAGTTGAAGTATCAGTCGCAATGTTTTTAATTTGTCACTGCGCAATTTCAAACTGTGACCATTTGATCGATTTGTAAAAAATCTTGGACTAGTTCAATTTGAAAAGTGTGGTGTAGAAAGTATAGTTTATGAACTGAAGGACCTTTTAATCAGCAAACAGTTAGGCTTAAAGAATTTGGCTATAATTGGTACTGATAATGTCTCAGTGATGGTTGGTATAAACAATGGCGTTTATGCCAAGTTGAAGGAAGCTAACCCATCAATACTTATGTATGCGTCATTCATTGCAGCTAGCATTATCACATGTTTCATCTAAATATTTACCAAGGAATTTGGAATACCTTATTGCTGAAACACTCTACTGGTTTTCCAAATAATTTGTCAGACAACAGCAATTCAATACATTATATACAGCCTTGAATGATGGTTCCACACCACCGAAAATTCTATCAGATTGCAAAACTAGATGGTTATCAATTTAACCAGCTGTTGAAAGAATTATGAAGCAATGGCTGAAGTTGAAGACACACTTTGAAATAACAAGACAAAGTGAAAAGTGCTACACAGCTGAAATACTATATGGAATGTACAGTGATAAAAAATATTTGTCATTCATTCTCTTTTTATAACCTATTCTAATGGAAGTGCAAAAAGTTAATAAACTGTCCGAATCTAAACTTGTTGATAAAGTTAAATTCCTTGATGATCTCACCTTGCTATTTCACTGGGTAAAAGACTGGTGTTGCCAACTTCTAAAGCTGATTTGCCCACTTGCACTATAGAGAGCTATTTGGCTCCTAAGCCACACCTTGGATATTAAATCGAATCAAAAATTGATGATTTAAAAACAAAAGGACTGTTAACAGAGAATGAAGAGAACAACTTAAGAGAACACTGTCAAGATTTCCTTATCTCATTATTGAAGCAATTGAAGCAGTGACTTCCTGAAAATCTAGATGTTTTGAAAAATATTTCACTTTTTTCTGTGAGCAACATACTTCAGCCAATAAAGGACATACATAAATATTGTAAAGTTATGAAATTTTTAGGGGCTACTGATAATAGTGTCGCGGAAGCAGAATATCAGTTAACCAAAATAAAGTTTAGCTGAATGGACAAACAAAACAGAAACTAAAGCGTTTTGGAGTGAAGTGCGACAATTTAAAGATGCCTCAACAAGTCCATTCTGTAAGCTCTTTAAAGTGCCATGTCTACCATGATACTACCCCACTCAAATGCTGACGTAGAAAGAGTTTTCAGTGCTAGGAATTATATCAAATATAACCTGAAAAACAGGATGAAATTTGACCTCTTAAATGCTATCGTGCCATTAAAATTCGGCCTGATGAGACTAGAGAAATAAGCCTACTGTTCCACTTATAAAGAAATTTGAACAGCTAAAGCATACCAGGGTCAATTTGGATCTGAAGCTTCAACTTCATTATCCAAGCTAAGTTTATCCTGTGGATCTTGTGAGGTAGACATCAGTGAAGGTGAGGACATAATTATGTAGGGTAAGTCTTAACAAAAGCTATGTAATTTTTGACTTTTTCACTTTGGATGTTTTGTCTAGATCTTTTCCACGCAGATTCAGATCTTTTTAGATATTTTTTGACACCGTTTTGGATATTTTTTGTCAAAGAAAAGTGGCAACACTGGTAGTCAGTGCACGCACTTAGTTCCCTTAATTGGACAAAGACGTACATATCATTTTGTGAGTTTTTGTGTTCTGGTTGAAATTTTCCTTTCCTGTGACCATATGTTTTGTAATTCAACTGAGTTGTCGTCCCGATATTTAAATTCAGCTGAGATTTTTGTATGCACTTTTAAAAGCGCGGCTTCATATATATATATATATATATATATATATATATATATATATATATATATATATATATATATATATATATATATATATATACCTTTCTTTTATTTCCTGTCAATAACAAATCGTTGATATGTATTTGTGCATATACAGTGTGTATTTCTTAAACCTGTGTCGCTGTTTATGTTAAATTAGTGTGTAGGAATTGTGTCATTGTTTTGCGCCCCTCCCCCGCTCCCCGCCCCTCCCCCTTCCTTTTTTTTTACATCCATTAGTTTTCGTCCTTCTTAGGACGTTATTTTTCGTTATTTGAAGCCCCACTCTGGCTTTTGCCAGGGGCCGCAATATAGGCAGGTCATCATTATGGCCAAATGTCTGAACGCGGTTTCTGGGACCTCTCCACGGTGATCCTCATCCGCATGGTGGCACTTTGTGTCATCGGGTGTTTATCGCTTGTGTGATGTCCTGGTGGGGTAAAAAAATCCAATCCAATTCCCCTTCCTTTCCGTTAAAGCAAAAGACACCTCTCACTTTTTTGACGGTGCGGACGTAATTATTTATGCGAGGCCCATATTTTTCTTTGTTCAGACTAATGGCTATGAGACGTGGACCTCAACATCGGAACTTACAGGGAAAAAACAGTCACTGGATATTAAATCTTTTCGAAAGTTTCTTGGCTTATTATACAGAGATCATCAGATAAATCCCCCGTGTGGTTTCCGGGGCCGTGTTATAGGGAAAACAAGAATAGACCCACTGTCTACCGAAAAGCATGTAGTAAGAGTCAACTAATTAAAAGCTTCCTTCTAAGTCGGAGTGCGTTTGCCGGAGAGGCAAGGAACCAACAGTCTACACTCAAATGTGTCAGATCTGTCAAACGGATGCACACGCAAAACTCAGGTTCTGGAACAGGACTGCAGTCCAGAAGTGGACGAACAACCAGAACTTTCCACCAGAGTTTACAGCTGGTGAACGCAAAGAAGAATAAGATCAGATAAAGGACAAAGTTCAAACTATCACCCATAACATTGACAACTATAATCGTCTTTAATAACAGTGACCAGGGAACGGACATGTAGTAACACCTACCAGCCGTACATTTCTGAGCATTTTTTAAGCGGTTAATAATAACAGTGTGCGGAATAGCATTAAACAAATGTAGTAACTAATATATTCTAAACAATAAAAAAGGTATATCCAGATACTTTAAAAACATCATTTCTGTTCAGGGTTAAAGTGACCGCTAATTGTCAGCTCCTCTAACATTGTAACTACTAATGTGGGGCAGTGTGTGGCTTGTGTGTATGTGCGGTATCTCGGTTATATCCAGTGAAAGTTGCAACACCGCTGAAGATGTGACGTAAATGCATTTGAAAGCAAACGCCGGAGAAAAAATGTGAACATAAAATTGGATGAATTCAAGAGGGGTAAGGGAAAAATAGAAATGTCTGGGCAACCACAGGGAACGACAGCTATATGTAAACAAAGATGGCGCTTTATTGGTCACGTTTTGAGAAGACGCGACAAGAGAATCACCAAACGGTCATTAATATAGGAAAAGCAAGTTTTGAGGAGGCAAAGACGTCCAAAGAAACCACAGAACGAACATTAATAAGAGAGGCCAAAGCTGCTGGACTGAATTCGATCCATGATATCAAAGGGCTTACACAGGATATAGTTCAATGCCGGAATACTGCTAAACGTTTGTAACATATAGTGGCTCAATAGGACAACGAAGGGATCAGTCTCTCTCCAATTGGTCGATGTTTCAATGTGAGCTAGAGCTGCCGTTCGTGGATACTAAGCGCAAAAAACTTGTGATTAATCAACATAAAACGAGCGTGATTAGTCGTTGAACACAAATAGGTATGTTGGGGGAGATATGGAGCACCTGTGGATCTGTCCGGGGGTGCTTGTATGATGGTACTCACTCCTCATTCATCATTAGAATAGTCCGCAGCAGCATTAGGATAGCGATTGTATTGGAGGATTGTCCACCAAGATGACAGTGATGTCGATTGTGATAACCGTAAGGTAACATGTAGATGACAATCTTTGCCTTGTGTGTCTATTTAGAGGACATACACGTGACACGCATGCGCGCTAAAGCCGGATACACTGAGCACTGAGGGATACGTGAATACCGCTGTGTGGTATGCACTCCTTCAAATAAGTAGCGAAGTAGTAGTAGTAGAAGAAGAAGAAGAAGAAGAAGAAGAAGAAGAAGAAGAATAGACAGACGAAAGAGAGAAAGAAAGAAAGAAAGAAAAGAAAGAAAGAAAGAAAGAAAGAAAGAAAGAAAGAAAGAAAGAAAGAAGAAAGAAAGAAGACTAAGAGGAAATAAAAATAAAGAGAGAAGGAAGGAGGAGAAGAAGGGCAGAAGCAACCCCCCCCCCCCCACCCCGCCCCACCCCCCCCCACCCCAAAAAAAAGGCGACAAACAAGAAAAAAAGGGCAAAGAAAAAGTAACATCAACAGTTTTAACGTCCAGTAGTGTTCTTTGAAAGTCTATGTCTATCAAAAAGATATTTGGCAAAACGCAGTTCTCTTTCTTTTTGGAGATGTAACGGTGACCTTCCTTATCGCCCCTTGAAATACTCAAAGGCCACACGAGTCACTGGGTGATTGCCCTTTCATAGAAGAAACAATAACAACATTTGTTATTATAATAAATTCCCCCAGAGAATTTATATTTACTGAATAAACAGTTCCTATGCATTTTTCTGTACACATCAGTATACTGCAGGCGCGCCGGACCCAAGAAATTGTTGTGGGTGTTGGGCGGCCCATACTTCTTCCATACACTTTGAAGGGGACTAAGCGGCCCTTGAGATAGAACAAGGAGTATATAGAGCAGTTGCCGTGAATTGAGGGGTGACGTAGTTGTAAAATGGAACTCAATAAGCTAAGGCCTATGAGATTATAAACTGAACAGAGGCCGGAAATTGTTGACATGAACAAGAAATTGCATGGTACCTCTTTTCTCCGATAAAGATCGTCTGATTATACAGACTGCGTCATCTGCCAGGGACCTAATTTAAATAGTGGGGATGAAAAGTGCCGTGTCAGAATTATTGTAAAAGTGACCTCAGCCACCCTCGCCCCCTTTTCCCCCAAACAAACAAAAATGTGCGGCCGCTTACCCCCCCCCCCCCCCATGTTGTGGCGCCCATGATTGTAAGATATTAGAACCCACAGACAAACTGCACACAGCGCAGTTCTTCATTTTCCCACATCCCATAATATCTCAGATTTCACGCAGAAGGTCGAGACAGGTCATCAATATCCGGTTTTTTTTCTTTTCTGAATCATTAAGGCAGAAAAATGATGCTTCCCATGTCTTTTTAATTTACCTACATCACTGGCCAACTTGATTCCACTCTGCAGTTCAAATTTCACTTTCATTCCTGTCTGTGTCAGTCGTGTCTGGGCATATGGTTTTAGGTAGCTCGTATTTCAGATTCTAACTGCAAAATTCCCCCCTCCCCCCCCCCCTTTTTCCCCCTTTTTTTAAATACTCTGTTAGCAAGTAATTTCTGCTTACACGTGTTGTTTTTGCTAAGTTGTAAATATTCTTCAAACAATGCCATTTTCGCTAACTTATTTGCTGACAAAGCAGTCTGTATCAAAAGTTCGGCGTGATTCATGTTTTACACGTCTGCGTCCTTTCTCATGCAGGCTACATCAGAAAGTGCGTGGCCATATAGAATTTAAAATATGAAGCCCAAAATACTCCATCACTCCATCAGTCCATAAGTGTTAGGATCCCCTCCTCTGTAGATCCCGAAGCGTGTAGCCACCGTAAAACTTAAACAATTTCGTATTCATGCATGGGAGTCGCCGTGGCAGAGCGGCTAGACACACGCCGCGGATCAGAAGGTCGTGGGTTCGCTCCCTGGTGGAGCTAGACTTTTCTTCAAAAATGACCTTGGCTTCCAGGTCGACCCAGCCTTGAGTGGGTACCCGGTGTAGTCCCGGGAAGTAGTGGTGGCCGGTGACCACATCACCCATCTTGTGCCGATGGTCTATAACATATAGGTCTAGCCCTATATGCCCTAAAGGCGTGGAAAAGGGTCCTTTACTTTACCCACTTTTACTTATTCATGCATGTACTTCTGGGGAAATGGAGGTTATGATTGGCAGTATGTTTAGCTTCGAGGTTATTTTTGCTCCTGGCAGTGTTTTGCTAACGCAGTTTCCACATTTGGACTGGAATTCAACAGTTTCGTTGCCCAAGCTAGTGAATTTAGTGCCTGGTGCAGCGCTGTGATGGTAGGTAGGTAGTTGTACCCCACCAGGACATCATACAAGGGATAAACAACCGGTGACACAAAGTGCCAGCATGAGGATGAGGATCACCAGTGGAGAAGTCCCAGAAACCCCCTTCAGCCGTTATGGCCCTATCGATGGCTTGGCCATATTTATGGCCCGGCTATATTCAGGGCCCCCGGCAAAAGTCAGGGTGGGGCTTAGAAAATGAAAAAAATGCATCCCAGGAGTTGATGGTTACTAAAACTGTGAGCTGTATTCTCATGTTGAATGCCCTCCATTTGTGCAGCTGTTGTGTCATTCATGGTATTCAGTAGTTTAATGGCAAGAGGTATTGACTTGAAATGTACACACAAACTACGGGGAGGCATTTTATGCTCTAAAGTATATGTTTGTTTGTGTGTGTTTCTAAAATATGCGAAAATAAACTGTAATATTCCTAATCTTGGCAGTTTATATATTTCCTGTCTTCACTGAACATAAAATTGCCTGACGTTGAGCCGTGAATGCAGGATGTTGTCTCTGGCAGACTCGTAAATCATCGGTTTTATGCTCCGTCTGAGCACGTGATGGAGTTTACTGATTTAGATGGCCGGCTCCAGGGAATCAAGCTGTCTCTGTTTCTTGACCATGTTCTTTGGTGGCACTATGTTTTTGATTGGGTGGTGTTTCTGTGTACCCAGGAGTTGTATCGTCGAATGGAGGTGAAGTGGTCGGGGTTGAGGTAAGGTGACAAGTTACACGGCGATGTTTTTGTTTCTTCTCACACACGGCAGCTTACTTATGAGGTTTGCTTGGATCTCTCTCTCTCTCTCTCTCTCTCTCTCTCTCTCTCTCTCTCTCTCTCTCTCTCTCTCTCTCTCTCTCTCTCTCTCTCTCTCTCTCTCTCTCTCTCTCTCTCTTAAACAGCCTACATCTTACACCTGGAATTTTTAATGGGGGAAGTAATTTGCAATCCAGTGCAGGCTGGCTGGCATTGACTATTGTCATGCCGTGAAGCGTAAAGTTTGCTTAATACTTCGTAGCCACCCTCTCGGTCTTGTAGCTGATCTTCTGAGACGTAGTGCATGTGTTGGTCTTTGTTTCTGGATTATAACGAGATGGCTAAACCACTTGAGCTGCTGTTTCTTGGTGAATCTAATACAAGATGTCGTTCCCACAATCTCTCTGGTGGTTTTATCACTCATTCAATCTCGGATAGTTAGGTGGCGCTTTTTCTCAGGCATCTCATCTCAATGGTGGTGATTTTTCTCAGGCATCTCATCTCAATAGTGGTGATTTTTCTCAGGCATCTCATCTCAATAGTGGTGATTTTTCTCAGGCATCTCATCTCAATGGTGGTGATTTTTCGTATACGGGCTTTAGATAATGTCCATGTTTTGCGTGGGTAGCTCAATGCTGGAATGAATGTATTGTTTATAATCTGTTTCTCTGCACTCATATTTATGTTTGGGTGTCATAATAACGATGACAATTGGTGAATAAGGACACTTTCTTTGACATCTGGTTTGTATTTCTCTGTCGATTCAGCCATCTTCCAGAACACACTTCCTAGAACACACTTCCTAGATATTTAATTTCCATAACTTGTTTCACGCTAGAGACATTCAAGAACTGTATGTGTAGTGGGCCAGGGGTTCTACTAACTTGCATTGTTTCAGTTTTGTTTGCATTGATCTTCATGTTGTATATACTGCCTGCTGGGCTGGACCTGTTCATGTAGTCCTGCAGTCAATCTTGTTCAAGTTCGTCGGCAAATAATAGTTCGTTGAATGTGGCTGGGTCGATTACTTGGTTTCATGTGTGTACTTGCTCCACTGTCGTCTCACGAGGTAGTACACACATCAGACGAATTGCTTAGAAAGGTGAAGAAAGGGATGCTTCGAGCAGAATGGCAAGCTTCATTTGGAAGGTCACGGGTAGTGAGCATACTTTGGATCTTTTTTTCTAGGCAATGCCGGTGTACTGGGGAATGAACAGGCAGACAGATTGACTGGATCTGCGACATTGGGTGTTGACTTGATACATGACAAGGCAGATGTGGTTAAGGCCGTTTGGGACGAGTAACGAAGTCAGAAGATTTTTTTTTTATTTTTTTTTTACGTATCCAGAAACCATGAGTTGTAAACCCTTTGGCTCGGTACTATGGATATCGCAACCCTTCGGCCTTGATTCCATTATAGGTACCGTTAATCTGGGAGAAATGTGGCTTTTCTGCCTACCCCCGGGAGTGAACCCGGACCACAAGGAGTTCGTCACCCGGCCGCCGCGAACGTCAGGTTTAACCAACTTCGCTAGAGAGCCGGGCAAGTCAGAAGATAAACTGGATTATTAAGGCCTGAAGAGACTGATGCATATGGGTGTGATAAGAGGGTCTGGCCGGCACATTGCGGTCAGAAGAAAGGCGAGATGGGCATATAACCAGGCTACGACTGGTACCATTAGTTTTGGAACTCTGCGCTGGCTGCTAAAGATGGAGAGTGAACGCATATGGGAATGCCCCGAGTGCTGTAATGTCAAGTCTCAACTCAGCTCAACTCAGACGAATTGCATAAAACCCTTCCTCGCTCTCTTTATCTCTCTCTCTCTCTATCTCTCGCTCTATCTATCTATCTATCTATCTATCTATCAATCTATCTATCTATCTATCTATCTATCTATCTATCTATCTATCTATCTATCTATCTATCTATCTATCTATCTATCTATCTATCTATCTATCTATCTATCTATCTATCTATCTATCTATCTATCTATCTATCTATCTATCTATCTATCTATCTATCTATCTATCTATCTATCTATCTATCTATCTATCTATCTATCTATCTATCTATCTATCTATCTATCTATCTATCTGTCTATCTGTCTGTCTGTCTGTCTGTCTGTCTGTCTGTCTGTCTGTCTGTCTGTCTGTCTGTCTGTCTGTCTAACTGTCTAACTATCTGTCTAACTGTCTAACTATCTATCTATCTATCTATCTATCTATCTATCTATCTATCTATCTATCTATCTATCTATCTATCTATCTATCTATCTATCTATCTATCTATCTATCTATCTATCTATCTATCTATCTATCTATCTATCTATCTATCTATCTATCTATCTATCTATCTATCTATCTATCTATCTATCTATCTATCTATCTATCTATCTATCTATCTATCTATCTATCTATCTATCTATCTATCTATCTATCTATCTATCTATCTATCTATCTATCTATCTATCTATCTATCTATCTATCTATCTATCTATCTATCTATCTATCTATCTATCTATCTATCTATCTATCTATCTATCGATCGATCGATCTCTCTCTCTCTCTCTCTCTCTCCTCTCTCTCTCTCTCTCTCTCTCTCTCTCTCTCTCTCTATCTCTCTATCTCTCTATCTCTCTATCTCTCTCTATCTCTCTCTATCTATCTATCTATCTATCTATCTATCTATCTATCTATCTATCTATCTATCTATCTATCTATCTATCTATCTATCTATCTATCTATCTATCTATCTATCTATCTATCTATCTATCTATCTATCTATCTATCTATCTATCTATCTATCTATCTATCTATCTATCTATCTATCTATCTATCTATCTATCTATCTATCTATCTATCTATCTATCTATCTATCTATCTATCTATCTATCTATCTATCTATCTATCTATCTATCTATCTATCTATCTATCTATCTATCTATCTATCTATCTATCTATCTATCTATCTATCTATCTATCTATCTATCTATCTATCTATCTATCTTCTATCTATCTATCTATCTATCTATCTATCTATCTATCTATCTATCTATCTATCTATCTATCTATCTATCTATCTATCTATCTATCTATCTATCTATCTATCTATCTATCTATCTATCTATCTATCTATCTATCTATCTATCTATCTATCTATCTATCTATCTATCTATCTATCTATCTATCTATCTATCTATCTATCTATCTATCTATCTATCTATCTATCTATCTATCTATCTATCTATCTATCTATCTATCTATCTATCTATCTATCTATCTATCTATCTATCTATCTATCTATCTATCTATCTATCTATCTATCTATCTATCTATCTATCTATCTATCTATCTATCTATCTATCTATCTATCTATCTATATGAAAGCTGCACTGTCCTCTTTATCCCTGGCTGCTGTCGTTAAACGAGTTTACAGTCTGTTGCACAATTTTCCTTAGCAACATACGGATGTGAGTGAAGACATTTCATAATCTGCAGAGAACGAAGGAACGAACAAGCTTTATTTTCAATGTTTTGAAAATTGGGGACGCAGGCCCGTCTACAATTTTGCCCTTCTAGTCTCGCTCCTTTCATTCATCATTTCATTCATACATCTAGTAACAGTAAACATTATCAACAGCATAACACTTTAAGTCTTTAATGCAAAAGAGGCATAGAGAGACCGAAAGAGAAGATGCTGAACAGTTTGACTTCTTGGCGTGGAAGATTATATGTGTCAGACTTGATACTGGAGACAGATAGTTGTGGATAGACATGACCAAGCGGGCCACCATATAAATAACTTACTTGAAATAATATCAACTGTATAAACAGATGCTTTTACAATTAATTTATATTTCCTGCCTGTCGGTCGGTCGGTCGGTCGGTCGGTCGGTCTGTCTGTCTGTATGAGTCCCCCACCCCCATCCCACACACAACCCTCTGTCTCTTTGCCGAATGAATGAATGAATATATATATATATATATATATATATATATATATATATATATATATATATATATATATATATATATATATATATATATATAGACACGCAATGATTTTTCTAAAAAAAACAAAAATAATCTGGAATATCCCCAATCTTCTCAGTTTACTTATTTCTTGTCTCCCCCTAAACATAAAATTACCTCAGGTTGAGCCGTGAATGCAGGATGTTGTCTCTGGCAGACTCGTAAATCATCAGTTTTCTGCTCCCTCTGCCCACTGAACTCCATCATGGAGATTGCTGGTTTAGATAGCCGGCTCTAGGGAAGCAAGCTGTCTCTGTTTCTTGACCAGGTTCTTTGGCGGCGCCATGTTTTTGATTGGGTGGTGTTTCTGTGTACCCAGGAGTAGCATCGTTGAATGGAGGTGAAGTGGTCGGGGTTGAGGTGGGATGAGGTGACAGAATACATGGTGATGTTTTTGTTTCTTTCGCTCTCTCTGTCTCTCTGTCTCTCTCTCTCTCTCTCTCTCCTCTCTCTCTCTCTCTCTGTTTGTGTGTGTTGCACACGATGTCTATTTATTAACGATCTATTTATTAAGATTGTTATATTGCTTTGATAGTGCATCTCTCTCTCTCTCTCTCTCTCTCTCTCTCTCTCTCTCTCTCTCTCTCTCTCTCTGTGTGTCTCTGTCTCCGGCTCTGTTACTCTATCGTACTCACTCTCTCTCTCACTGTTTGGCTCTGTTTATCGTACTTTCTCTCTGCCTCCTTTATCTATCTATCTATCTATCTATCTATCTATCTATCTATCTATCTATCTATCTATCTATCTATCTATCTATCTATCTATCTATCTATCTATCTATCTATCTATCTATCTATCTATCTATCTATCTATCTATCTATCTATCTATCTATCTATCTATCTATCTATCTATCTATCTATCTATCTATCTATCTATCTATCTATCTATCTATCTATCTATCTATCTATCTATCTATCTATCTATCTATCTATCTATCTATCTATCTATCTATCTATCTATCTATCTATCTATCTATCTATCTATCTATCTATCTATCTATCTATCTATCTATCTATCTATCTATCTATCTATCTATCTATCTATCTATCTATCTATCTATCTATCTATCTATCTATCTATCTATCTATCTATCTATCTATCTATCTATCTATCTATCTATCTATCTATCTATCTATCTATCTATCTATCTATCTCTCTCTTCTCTCTCTCTCTCTCTCTCTCTCTCTCTCTATCTCTATCTATCTATCTATCTATCTATCTATCTATCTATCTATCTATCTATCTATCTATCTATCTATCTATCTATCTATCTATCTATCTATCTATCTATCTATCTATCTATCTATCTATCTATCTATCTATCTATCTATCTATCTATCTATCTATCTATCTATCTATCTATCTATCTATCTATCTATCTATCTATCTATCTATCTATCTATCTATCTATCTATCTATCTATCTATCTATCTATCTATCTATCTATCTATCTATCTATCTATCTATCTATCTATCTATCTATCTATCTATCTATCTATCTATCTATCTATCTATCTATCTATCTATCTATCTATCTATCTATCTATCTATCTATCTATCTATCTATCTATCTATCTATCTATCTATCTATCTATCTATCTATCTATCTATCTATCTATCTATCTATCTCTTTGTTTGCGTATGTAGTTTAGGCTTTGCGAATACGCTTCGAAATGTCAGGGTGCCGGTTTCAGCTGCAGGCAGTGGTGTGGAGCGCCGACCGTGTAGTGAGCAGTGGCAAACTACTGAACGTAAATTGCCTAGAAAAACCACAACACCCAAATCAAATACTGGCGTTTGTTCGACAAACAACCAACTTAACTCTCATTTTCTTACCGTCTGGTGATCCATCTGCTCCTCCGAACTATACACGCCCTTCCACAAGGCACTTACCACGTCTGCCTTATCATGCATCAGTATTCCAGCAAGTTGTTCAGAGCAAGCCAGTCTGTCCGCCTGTTCATTTCCCAATACACCGGCATCCCAGTGAAAAAATCCAGTCAAGACTCACCCGTGTCCACCGCAGTAAAGCACGCTACACTGCACGAAGCATTCCTGCCATCTTCCTCAGCACGCTTTCTGTAGATACTGAGACCTACTTGGGATTCCGCATCCACTCCTTTTACCCTTTTTCCAGAGAAGACCAGCCCCAAACCCTAAGGAAGCTACCAGCTCTAGAGCAGGGGTGCGTACACTATGGCACGCGGACCAAAACTGACCCGCCGAGCAATTTTTCCTGGCCGGCAAGCCTGCTGTAAAATTACTATATTGTCTTACCCCTTCGCTTACAAAATAGCACTGCAAGAAACAAGTTTACACAGACACATTTAGGAATATATAGAAGCGCTTCAGTTGGTGTGTCTGGCCAGAGAGTCATAGCGAGGGATTTAACTCATAGAGCATATCACAAAAATATCGCCTTACGGAGAAATCTAAGTGTTAGGATTATAATGAAATTTTTATTTATATGGCCCCCGACCAGGTTTTTAATTCTGAATTTGACCCGCGGACCAGAGAAGGTTGCCGACTGCCACTGTAGCAGCCAGGAAATAGCAGACGATGAGCGATAGATTATCTCACGCTTGGATGCCGCGTTAAGGGGCAGGTCGTAACCTCGAATCAAAGAAGTCTTTGGCGCCACCAGTCTTAGCCTGTCGAGTATTTGCTGTAACGTTGCAGCCAGCCAGCTAGCAGATCGCACACTTTACGGCAGCTCGCTAACTGTAAGCTTGTGCTTGGACTCTGGATTCATTCACAGAGGCTGTCATTGCAGAGTAAATGTCACGGTTCAAGAATTGACACCGCAGAGGTATAATTTATTCTGTAGAGGTCTGGTGTGTTGTTAGACTGCTGATGTAAGTTGTTTGATGTGTTGTGGCACAACGTGGTGCACTGCTTGTTGTTTTGTTACTATCGATGTAAGTTGTTTGTTGTGTTGTTACTTTATCGATGTAATTTGTGTGTTGTGTTTTTTGTTAGTATACGTTCTTTGCGCAACGGATGCGCACTATTTGTTGTGTTGCTACTGTATGTACTGGATGTAAGCTGTGTTGTTAGTCTAAGTTGTGTTGTGAGACTACTGATGTAGGATGTTAGACTGTTGATGTAAGTTTTTAGACTGTACATATAAGTTGTTAGACTACTGATGTAATCAGTTAGATACACTACTGGTGTAATCAACTAGACTACTGATGTAATCAGCTAGATCGACTACTGATGTAATCAGCTACATCGACTACTGATGTAATCAGTTAGATACACTACTGATGTAATCAACTAGACTACTGATGTAATCAGCTAGATCCACTACTGGTGTAATTAGATTACTTATGTAATCAAATAGACTACTGATGTAATCAGCTAGATTGACTACTGATGTAATTAGACTACTGATGTAATCAACTAGACTACTGATGTAATCAACTAGACTACTTATGTAATCAGCTAGATCGACTACTGATGTAATTAGACTACTGATGTAATCAGTTAAACTACTGATGTAAGTGGTTGCACTGCTTGATGTAAGATGTTATACTACTGACGTAAGGCTGTAAATTCCGTCGGAAAGTTCTGGTTCTTCGTCCACTTCTGAACTGTGGTCTTGTTCAAGAACGTGAGTTTTGCGTGTACATCCGTTACACAGATCGTGCTTAATTGTGTGCAGGCTGTTGGTTGGACAGATGTGAGTTGCCTGTGTACGTTGTTAGACTACTGGTGTAAGTTGTTAGACTTAGACAGTCTACTGTTTGGAACAACACTGTGATCCTCACAGTCCAGTGAGACTGATGCAGAGAGGAGTGACGAGAGGATCTGGCTGATGCTCGACGCTCAGAGGAAAGGCAACACGGGTTCAAACTGCTACTGGCACCATTAGTATGGGAACTCTTCTCTGGCTGCTAAAGATGGGGACGGGGCGCTTATGGAAGTGCCCCAAGTGTTGTGATGTCGGTTCTTGGGTCAGCTCAACTCGACTGTTACTTGTCTGCAGTAATAATATTAGGACTTGAATTCCGTTTTTTAAGAATACAATGAGAAAATGTGGGAGGGGGAGGGCATACTATACGAATATTATAGTCAACTTTACACAACATACGAGTCACAAAGTGAATGTTGCTAGCTTATAGAAATCTGTCATCGTTATACAACAACGCGGGACACTGAGTGCTACAGTTACATAAAATCCAAAAAGTTTGCCCTAAAAGAGGAGGTTAGCTCCTTATTTTGAGGCTTACAGCTAGGCTGCGATATCTGCGCTTCTCGACCCAGTATATTCGAATTCAGCAAACCATTCATTGGTTGCTTTTTACGAGAGTGTCTTAATGGGCAGTGGGTCTTTGTTTTTTCTTAAACCGTAAATGGAGTCATGGAAGTCACACGGGCAGCTACATAAAACGACTTAGCCACTGAAGCCTGTCAGTACCAATCATATGTTCTTTCAACTCTTTTTAATGCTAAACATTTTCTACTTGAAGTAGTAAATTTGGGGTCTGAGAAGCTAGCATAATAGTTCTATGGGGTTCTTCATTTTTTTTCGTTTTTTCGGAGAAAGAAAAGAGAGAGAGAGAGAGAGAGAGAGAGAGAGAGAGAGAGAGAGAGAGAGAGAGCGAGAGAGAGAGAGAGATAGAGAGAGATAGAGAGGGATAAATAAAGAGATAGATAGATAGAGAGAGAGAAAGAGATAGATAGAGAGAGAGAGAGAGATAGAGAGAGAGAAAGAGAGAGATAGAGAGGGATAAAGAGATAGATAGATAGAGAGAGAGAAAGAGATAGATAGATAGATAGATAGAGAGAGAGAGAGAGAGAGAGAGAGAGAGAGAGAGAGACTAGGAGTCATGAGGGTTAAAATAATAACCAAAGACAAGTGGTGACTCCGGTATTCACCGTACAAGTGGTGACTCCGGTATTCACCGTTTCAGCTTCACAGCAGACAGATCACCATATAGTTGCTCAGTTCCTGTGCCAGTCTAAATCACACAGAATATCCACTTTTGTCCCTTGTGAAAAAAAAAAAATATCACCAGCTGCATTCACGGCAAAGTCAATAGCATCAAATACATATAACGTCCGTGAGAATTGCCAACACAAACAGTCGGACAGTACACAGGCGGTTCGTCGTCGTTGGAAGTAGTAGTTTTCCTAGATCAGTAGTTCCATACGCGGTTAATTGCATAAGGTATCACCAGTTATATCACAACAGCCCATTTGTCATTTTTGAAACTGCAGATTACAACACAAACCACGCTGGGCACAGTTGAAAAGTATTCTAAATGAAATCCGCAGCTCACAGTGCTGCACCGTGCACTCCGCTCTGTAGTTGGGCGATGGAAATGTATACTTTCGGTCTACATATGGAGGAAAATGCCTGTCCGTCATATTGAGGCTTGATAGATGACAAAGAGTGGGTTTTTTTTTAAGTATCCAGAAACCATGAGTTGTAAACCCTTTGGCTCGGTACTATGGATATCGCAACCCTTCGGCCTTGATTCCATTATAGGTACCGTTATTCTTTGAGAAATGTGGCTTTTCTGCCTACCCCTGGAGGTGAACACGGACCACAAGAAGTTCGTCACCCGGCCGCCGCGAAAGTCAGATTTAACCAACTACGCTAGAGAGCCGGGAAATAAAGTCTAAAAAAGTTTGCCATATCATGTGACACTAACAAGCGCTCGGTGTGTTTTCTTTGCACCTTCTTCTTATTCTTCTTCTCCTCCTTTTCCTGCTCCTCTAGTCCTGTTGTGCATTCAGTGTCAGAATTGTGAAGAGGCATCAGGGGAGAACGTAGATGCTGGTGTTTACCGCCCTATCTATGGCTTGCGTCTGTGGCCTAGGCGGTGCGACCGCGCTTCGTCGTAATGCTGGGGTGCCGGGTTCGATCCCAGCTGCGGGCCTTGCATTGGTTTCGGCAGTGGTATCGAAAAGCCGACCGTCCAGGAAGCAATGGTAAACTACTGGACGTAAATTTGCCTAGAAAAACCAGAACAGCCAAAAATGCTAGGTTGGGTTCTGCAACGTCCTGTAAAGGATACACAACAACTAACTATCAATACATGGCTTGCGTAGTCAACCCTCTGGATGCGTTTCCATTTTGTCTAAGTGAAAGGTATCTCTGTAGTGCATTGTCTGATGGTAGTCTTGACATATGTCCAAACCATTTGATCCCTTGACTCTTGATGTAGTTCAATACCAGTTTGGCCCTAATTTCTTTCCTGGTATCCTCATTTCTGATCCTGTCTCTTCTAATTACATTTAGGATTCGCCATAAATATATTTCATTTCTGTTGTTTCGATTTTTCCCTAATGATTTGATTTGCACTATTACATCTGTGATCTATCTCCGGCCGCGGAAAACATGGATCGACAACATTAAAGACACTCTACGCCTTCACTGCATGACAATAGCCAGTGACAGCCAGCGTGCACTGGATCGCAAATTATTCCTCCCCACAACGCTTAACTGCAGAAGTGGTTTATGATTATGATCTATCTCTTCTTTCATTTTTACATTGAATGATTTCAGGATGCCGTCTTTGGTACCGAATGAGTTTAATGCGAACCTCTGAGTAGCTCACTGAGTAACTGGAATTATAAATGCTTAAACAACAAAGGGTGCTTTAATAATATCCTACCCCAGATGACCTCACAGGACAGACAGTAAGACAGGGTTTCCCGGCTTTCTGATGCTTTTAACGACCCTAAAACATCTAGAACTGGCCCTAATCCCAACCCCCCTACGTCCCACGAGAGAGTGCAGCCTATGTCTCACGACTGCATGCAACCTATCTACTACCCCTTGAAATATTAGAGTGTTCCGTGACCTGTGGATTTCCCATATTTGGGGTAAGATATTAATAAAGCACCCAACAAACTGTATCTAAATACTGTTCTTATAAAAGTTTTATGGTTTTTATTGTTTCAGACAGGAATGTCGCGCCTGAAGTGTGTCAACATAGGGGCGCAGTTGATGCTGCTGCTGGTGTTGCTAAAGATGCTGACGGTCATCAACGTGGCCGCACTTGACTTCAGGCATCACAATCAACGGGACATAGAGAATATAATGAGGAATTTGACTATAGAATTTCCACATCTGACAGATATGTACTCTATAGGAAAAAGTGTGAGAGGTCAGTGCTGAGTGAGATTCTCGTTTAGGAGCGATCATGAGTATGATCTTCTTCTTTTTTTTCATAATCTTCTTCTTCTTCTTCTTTTATTTGTTCTTCTTCTTCTTGCCACCACCACTGCTGTCCCTGTTTAGCTCCATTTGCACGACTACTACTACTGTAGTAGTGCACTCAGTTGTATTACATGACTCCAATTAGATTTTGTTTGCGGCCTTTATGATAATACAAATGGATTCATATGGCCTTCAGGGTGCCTTTAGTTTGACCAGCCTGCTGTATTGGATTCGCTAGCGGAAATTCAAATTTTGGCAAAAGAACAAATATGGGAACCGACAGCGAACTGACCGAAATAGTAGCAGCAGCGTTAGCAGTAGCGTCAGCTGTAGTAATAGTAGTAGTTGATTTTGTACTAATACTAGTAGTAGCAGCAGCATAAGAAGAAGCAGCAGCAGTAGTAGTAATAGTAGCAGCTGCATTAGTGGTGGTAGTAGTAGTAGTAGTAGTAAAACTTCTGCTGCCTTTATAGCTCTACTACTATTATTCCTCCTCTCTTTTCTCTACCTGGTCCTTTTTCTTGATCTGTCACTCCATTTACTTCCCTCATCTCCCTCTTCCTCCTCTTCCTACTTCTTTTTTTCTGTTTATCCCCTACCCCTTTTTTCCGTTCTATTCATTGTCTTCGTCTGTTACTTTCAGAGCCCATGCTCATTCTTCTGTATTTCCCCTTGTTGCCTTTGACTGATGGGAACACGTAACGTTAGTCTCCCCAGGTTCCTCCCATATACACACTAGCTCATTTCTGATTAGTAGTTCCTGAGCCCCGGGGCTTTCGCACAAAGTCAGATGCGTGTTCCGCGATACCGTTGATAGCGCGTGTTGTATATTCCCGCACGCCAGCGCTTTTAACACTCCAAAAACATTGACAAACTTACCCTGACACAACCCGCCTAGAGGCGTGTGCGCCTCGCTATGGAAACAAGTGCACTGAGAACATGGTCAACTGGGCACCCCCCAAAACAGGTGACTTATTGACCATGTCGATCCTACAGCTTAAAATCTACAACTTTGGAAGACGGACAAAGTGAAATTGTTTCCAGTGTGTCAGAATGTAGTTGGTAAATTGTGATAAGTGGTTGAACCATCCTGTCCTGTCGGTTTTTTTAATGCTGTCTCTGGCGTTGTTGTTATTATTGTGCATTTTGACAAGACTTGTTGCATATTTTCCCTACGCAGTTATAAGGTAGCCGAGCGTCCCCGTCCCCGTGGCCATAATTTCTTTGAGTCGGTGCCCGTGGTCTTCTCATCGGCATCCATAGTTGTGTAACCTTACTTTGATGCACCAGACAGAAGCGTTCAGGCTGGTCAAGTCTTGTCTTTAAGGTGAAGGATTCACCTCTTCGGGGTCGTCCTACAAATGGGTTCCCAACCCGGGGCCTGGCTAACGTAGATGGGATCCCTGCGTTTCTGTTGAAGTCGGAGTGCAACTGAGAGGCCAGGAACCGAATAAGTCAGATCTGTAAAACCGCTAAGTACGCAACACTCAAATGTGGGAACAGTCCATAAGTGGACGGACAACCGGGATCTTCTGCCGCCATTTGCAACTGATGAACGCGTTTCTTTCTATTCGTTTAAATCCTAATACGTTTTTTTGCAGGTTTTTTTTTTTTTTTTTATGCCTATTGAAAAAGTTTAAAGTAGAGGTCCCCTTTTCCATGCCTTTAGGCGTATAGGGCATATAGGGCTAGAAATGTATTTGTATAGACCAATCGTCACAAGTTGAGTGATCTGGTCAGCACCACGCCGTCCGCCTCAACTTGTACCCGGTGCCCACTTAAGACTGGGTTGACCTGGGAGTCAAGGTCATTTTTGAAAAAAGTCCATCTCTGCCAGGAAGTAAACCCACTACCTTCCGATCCACACGCGAGCGACTAACTGCTACGCCACGGCGTTCAAACACTTCGCTGAAGTAACTGAAAGAAGAAAATGAGGATTAAAGGATAACCAGTAAAGTGAATCCTTCTAGCACACCTCTTGTTTCTTTTAACGGTACACGCAACGTTAATCTCCACACGCCCCGCCCATATACACACTAGGTCACTTCTGATTGGTTCCTGACCCTGTCCCCTCTCATAAGGTTACGATGCTGTTGATATCGCGTGTTGTATATTTCAGCACGCCAGGGCTTTTAACGCGCCAAATATATGGAACAACTGTCCCTTACACCCCCTTCCCCCCCCCCCCCCCCAAGAGTGCTGCAATCTATTTTACAGGCATTCTATTTCTCGGAATGAAAACGTAAGTGCAAGACAACACGTAAAGCAAACAATAGAGCGGGTCACACCTGTAACATTAAGGAAAGTCCACAAGTCCAACAAACTTGTGAATGAAAAGTTACCTACTTTAGGGAGCTTTACCTGAACCTAACCCTTTTAACTAGCAACTTAAACCTGTGTTTTCACTGTTGAATATTTTTTCTGCTCTTCATCCACAGAAAGCTCAGCGAAGTGTTGGAAAAAATGTATTTTCAGTGTACTCTTTCCTATGAGTCTTTTAATGTAGCCTTCTCTTCTGTAAGGCTGCCCTTGGTGCTGTTGTTTCATCTTTTATTTTGGCTTTCCCTTCTTCTGTATTCATTGTAATGTTTCAGAAAAGAATTACGCTTAAATGCATAATACAATTTCAAAGGCGTTTTTTAAGACCAGTGCAGAAATTTAAGTACAGTAAATAACATTTGATGAAAGATGTATCGCAGAGATAAAGAACATAATAGTACAGACTGAAACTGCGTTTAATAAAATGACGAACATTTTGTGCACCCTGACATGGGAAGGGGGGGGGGGGGGTAGGAACAGAATTCTCGCATGCTAAAGAGAGCCAGTTTTAACATACGGTTGTAAATCCTGGACAATTAATACACAAGCTGAGCAATTTCTTGAGGCCTAGGAGATGTGGTTTTTTAAAGAAAAATCCTCAGAATCCTTGGGGACAGCTAAAAATAGCCACCCAAATGTTTTGAAAGAGGCGATGGCTGGAAGACAACTTATCACAAACATCAGAAAGATACAGTCATCATTTTTGGTTATGTTATGAGAAAGGAAAACTGGAACATGTTGTGACGACTGGAAAAATATGAAGAAAGAGAGACAGAGGAAGATAGTGCTAGAAGATTCTTGACAACCTTCTGTCATGACATGGAGGAGTGTCAACACATGAACTGATCCATGCAGTTGCGGATCGCAGATTGTGGAGATGCATGATCGCCTACGCCAGTCAGCAATGCACATGATAATGATGACGTTGATTTCTGCGTCTTTTCTTCCATCTAACATTAAAATCGACCCAAAATTCATCGGTTTCTTTCATCTATTTAGCTCCAGATGTGCCAAAGCTAATCAAGTAATGGGTCAACTATCTCCCCTGTTGTCACACAAGCAGATAACTCGGAGTACTAAAGTGAATCTTATCAGAACTATTTTTTGGCCAACACTATGCTATCAATGCCAAACGTGGACACTTACATCCTCCAATGAACGTAAAATTGTGACAACAGAGAGGAAATGCCTTAGAAGAGCTGCAGGAGTTTCAAGAAAAGACAGAATACGAAATCATGAAATCAGACGAATGCTAGAAATAAAGCCAGTCTTACAGGTCATCAAAGAACAACAAACGAAGTGGTTTGGACACCAAACAAGAATGCCCTGGTACTATCTACCACAGCGAGCCACAATAAAACGTTACAATGGGTATAGAGCGAGTGGAAGACCTCGGAAAATATGGAGTGATGGCATTAGGAACAGCCTAACAGAAATGAACATCAGTCTTAATAGTGCTCTTGACAGAGCTTATCAACGAACATTACATCTCCCCCCGACACTTCGCTGAGGTAAAAGGTGGAAGAGAAGAGGAAGAGGTTTCATCTATATGTTAATTATATTATTGATATAGTTTCTTGTTGTCTACCTTGATTTGCACCTTTCCGTCTTTCCAGACGATAGTGTTATATTGCGCTATGGGGAGACATGCGACTCACAGAATAAGGCGAGTGTGACTAGCAAGACCCGCCCGTGTCAAGAAAAGTCTTCCACATTTATAGCACGGGATTTCAGGAACTTTGTTATCGACATTTGTGTTTAATCTGTTTCTTCTCAGACGCTCAGCTCTCATCTTTTCTGCAATCATTTTTTCCCTTCACTCTCATTCCCTTCCTGACATGCCCTCCCCACACAACACGGTCCATCTATTACCTATCATTCTGACTGTGTGTGTGTGTGTGTGTGTTTTCTTTCCGATGGTCATTTTCATATTATACGAGTTCTCACACTTGATACTGAATTCATTTAGATGGCTTTGCTATTAATACTTGGTAAGACTTAAAGATTCAATTTTTTTAATCTCAGATTATCATTTGGATAATTTTTTTTTAAATGATATTTCTCAGGTGCAGACTTGTGGGTGATTGTTGTAGGTGTGAATGCATCCCAGCATCACCCTTTGATTCCAAACGTAAAATTGGTTGCCAATATGCATGGTAATGAGGTAAGAAATTTTCCTCAATTGTTTGTATTCTTTGTGTGCATTTTTGTTAACATTTGTATGTCTACAGCTGTTGAAAGACAAAAGTTGTTTATTTCATACTGTACTGACAGGCGTTAGTAACCTACAGCACATATGTTAAGTGTGTCATATTGAATGATTTTCAGTGGCTTACTCAAAGGATATTATCTCATTAAAAATTGAAAGGAAGCGTATGATTCTATTAAAGATCAAATTAATTTTAATCATCATCATCAAATGTTTTGTCAACTGGCGTTGGGGATCATGTGATCTTTAACAGCATGTATGTATCTGTTCGTGTGCTAACACCCCTCCATGCTGTGACAGACGGGTGTGAAAAATTTTCTCTTCGTTGTCTTCTTCTGTCTCTTTTCCAAAGATCTTTACAGTGATCACAACATGTTCCAGTTTCCTTCTTCTCATAATAACCAGTTTAGCATGGTAAAGTCTAGTGTAACAAACCAGTTTAGCATGCTAAAGTCTAGTGTAACAAACCAGTTTAGCATGCTAAAGTCTAGTGTAACAGATCAGTTTAGCATGCTAAAGTCTAGTGTAAGAAATCAGTTTAGCATGGTAAAGTCTAGTGTAACAAACCAGTTTAGCATGGTAAAGTTGAGCCGCGTTAGCGCAGTCGATAGGAGGTTTACTTTCAAATCCAGCTGCGACTCGCTGCAGCCACGGTCGATGTTTAAAACCGGGTGGTTCCTGGGGTTCTCCCAGCCTTTAGGAAATGGGTACCAGAGGGACACTCTAGGGTAAATGAAGGAACGTCGCTGTAGCTACAGAGTTACGTGCGAACGGCGACACAGGCGGACAGTTTCTTATCAGCTGTCTGTACTGGTGGCAGAGCACTTATGGTTTATAACCGTATGCAATGATGCCGGTTCACATTTCCCGACTTTACCTTTACCTTTCACCAGTTGAGCATGGTACAGTCTAGTGTAACAGACCAGTTTAGCATGGTACAGTCTAGTGTAACAAACCAGTTTAGCATGGTAAAGTCTAGTGTAACAAACCAGTTTAACATGGTAAAGTCTAGTGTAACAAACCAGTTTAGCATGGTACAGTCTAGTGTAACAAACCAGCTTAGCATGGTACAGTCTAGTGTAACAAACCAGTTTAACATGGTAAAGTCTAGTGTAACAAACCAGTTTAGCATGGTACAGTCTAGTGTAACAAATGCTGTAAAGTGGTTGCTTCTGTTTCCAGGTGGTTGGCAGGGAGTTGGTGCTCCATCTGGCCGAGCATTTGCTGCTGGAGTATGGAAAGAATGAGAGCTTAACACGGTTCCTCAACACAACTCATGTCCATATTATGCCCACAATGAATCCTGACGGTTATGAGATGTCAGTGGAGGGTAGTTGTGATGGTCTCATCGGAAGGTCAGTTAGCTGTTGTCAGTGGAGGGTAGTTGTGATGGTCTCATCGGAAGGTAAGTTAGCTGTTGTCAGTGGAGGGTAGTTGTGATGGTCTCATCGGAAGGTCAGTTAGCTGTTGTCAGTGGAGGGTAGTTGTGATGGTCTCATCGGAAGGTCAGTTAGCTGTTGTCAGTGGAGGGTAGTTGTGATGGTCTCATCGGAAGGTCAGTTAGCTGTTGTCAGTGGAGGGTAGTTGTGATGGTCTCATCGGAAGGTCAGTTAGCTGTTGTCAGTGGAGGGTAGTTGTGATGGTCTCATCGGAAGGTCAGTTAGCTGTTGTCAGTGGAGGGTAGTTGTGATGGTCTCATCGGAAGGTCAGTTAGCTGTTGTCAGTGGAGGGTAGTTGTGATGGTCTCATCGGAAGGTCAGTTAGCTGTTGTCAGTGGAGGGTAGTTGTGATGGTCTCATCGGAAGGTCAGTTAGCTGTTGTCAGTGGAGGGTAGTTGTGATGGTCTCATCGGAAGGTCAGTTAGCTGTTGTCAGTGGAGGGTAGTTGTGATGGTCTCATTGGAAGGTAAGTTAGCTGTTGTCAGTGGAGGGTAGTTGTGATGGTCTCATCAGAAGGTCAGTTAGCTGTTGTCCCTGGAGGGTAGTTGTGATGGTCTCATCGGAAGGTCAGTTAACTGTTGTCAGTGGAGGGTAGTTGTGATGGTCTCATCGGAAGGTCAGTTAGCTGTTGTCAGTGGAGGGTAGTTGTGATGGTCTCTTCGGAAGGTCAGTTAGCTGTTGTCAGTGGAGGGTAGTTGTGATGGTCTCATTGGAAGGTCAGTTAGCTGTTGTCCCTGGAGGGTAGTTGTGATGGTCTCATTGGAAGGTAAGTTAGCTGTTGTCAGTGGAGTGCAGTTGTGATTCCTTTATAAAATCGTATGAAAAGATGCTTCTAGCTGTTTTTATTGGAGGAGTTGAGGAGTGAGCTGTGATGACTTTATGGGAAGATAGTCTAGGTAATGACAAATATACACATTTTTTTTCCCAGAGGGTCACAAAATGGGCACACAGGCTCATCTTGCTTTTGACACTTCAGACACTCATCTTTTAGGTAAGACATACTCTGACAAGCCACAACGATATGCTGCAGAGTTAGCAAGACACATTTGATGTAGGTGCGCTTTGGGTTTACAGTGTTCTGCTGTGAGTCTGAGAATGTTGGTTTGAGCATTTCAGCCTGGCCTGATTATACTGTCATGCTTTTGTCTGTAATCGTTATTCTCCTATCTCCAGTTTTGTTTTCATGGACTGTTTTAAGTGTGTCTTTGCCTGTTTAAAGCTCAGAGGTGGGTAAGGCTGCTCTAGGTTTCCAACCATCTTTGCAAGCTTGTTTGCCTTTTCGTTTCCAGGGTTACCACAGTGGGCCAGTGTCCACTAAGAGACTAGTTGAGTTCTTGTAGACAGCAGTCCAATGTTCTTGATTTCATAGATGATGCTGTCCTGTTTGAGCACTAGATGGCGTGATGGACCTCTTTTAGGTCAGTGAATGTGGTGGTTTTATTATTCACTTCTGCTCGATTGTTGAGGATCTGCACAGTTCAGTTGTTTCTGCGGTGAAGTGCAAGATTCTCACATAGCTATCTTTGTGTTTTCATGTGCAATGAAACCATCTGTGAAAACACATGTCCAAAAATTAAAGAGATACTGATTTCTGAGCATATAGAGTGAAAGAGCTGTTTGTTCTGACTCTTTTCTTTTGTTTGAAGATTATTCCTGGTACATCTAGACCAGTAATGTGAGACTGTGTAAAAAAAAGGAAGAAATTCAAGATTGTATGGATCCGTAATCAGAAGGACAAACTTTATAATACTTTGTATTTGGAGAAAGCAGATGTTTCATAAATAATTAAGGCATGTACTTTCTATTGGAGACAAACCTTACTTGATTTAGGATGTGTTCAAATGACATAAATAGGAGTGCCTGTAGTTAGGCTAATATCAAGAAGTCACACAAACTGAGACCGGAAAGCTCACAGGAAAGGAATGGAAAAGATGAGTATAAGTACAGCCAGATGTTTCATCAGCTGCCTGATTATGCAACTGTGTTTTTAAAAAACCAAGATCAACATGAAATCCACTGAGCTTATAAATTGCTAAAGTGAACAGGGAAACAAGGTTTTCGGGCTCATCTGGAGTATTTATAAGCTGTCTTGTCTTGTTTGTTTAGATTTTTAATCACATTTTATCTTCTAGATAGTAGTTTGTTTAGTGGAAACAGGTTGTATTTGTGCACATATTTCTCGTTCCTTTCATTGAGCTTTTTCCTAGTCACAGTTTATGCAAAAAACTGAAAGATCTAGAGACAAATTAGGAAAGCCAGTGGAAAAAACCATACAGTTTTATCACTGAAGGAGAGGAGGAAGAAGAAGAAGAAGTAGGAGGAAGAAGGCTTTTACTGAGTTTTAATCTTGTTCATTTCCTGTTTTCAGAGCCAATGCGTTGGGTTATGACCTGAATCGCAACTTTCCTGATGAATTATCCAAATTTGCGGACCCAGAGCAAAAAGAAACTCACCTGGTTAGAGACTGGTTACATTCCACACACTTTGTCCTCTCTGTGAACCTGCACGGTGGGGCTCTGGTTGTCAACTACCCTTTTGACTCCTTCCCTGGAGGTAATACCATTTTACATAAACCTCAAGCATTTCACTGTCTGTAATGGCTACGTATCTATTTAATTACATTTCTTCGACACATATGTTGTTGTTGTTTTTTTTTTTTTTGGTGCTCTTTCATATGTTACTTTTGCTTGTTTTACACTTGTTTACTCTTTTATCAAATCCTATCATTTGTTTATCATAACATTTTCCTAGTTGTCTCATCACTTGCTTTTCTACCATAACCTTTTGACTTGTTTGATTTGTATGTTATTATTTCACATCATTTTGCTCTTTGAAAGCATGTCTTTGCTCATTAATGTTATCTCTTTACTCATTTATCACATCTTTTTGCTCTTTCATCACATCACTTTGCTTTTTTTTTTTTTTTTTTCAAATTATATCACTGCTTTTTTATCGTAAGGCTGTGCTCATTTGTCACATATGTTTGCTCTTTCATCTGTCACTTTGCTTTTTTGTTTGTTCTTTATCACATCACTTTGCTCAATTCAATTGTCACATCTGTTTGCTCTTCTCTGATCTTGTGTTATGATTACTTACTTATCTGCTTATTCATCACATTTCCATTTTTGTTTTGTCACACCTCTTTGCTTTTTAGTCACATCCCAGACTTTTCTGTCATACATCTCTCGTCTTCCCTAATTATTATCCCTGTATGGGTTCCGGAGCCCCATTTTAAAAGGAGGTTGGGGGAGGGGGGGAATAGACCCACTGCCTCTCCCCCCCCCCCCCCCAAAGCATGTTATTCTTCTTCTTCTTCTTCACTTCCTCCTTCACCGTTGTGGGTGTCAAGGGAAGCTCTTCTGGCCGCCTTGACCATAGGTCAGTCCATTTATATCTCATTGTGTTTTCTGTAGTGATAATAAATCCATTGCCGGATTGCTAGGCCTGTCGCAATTGGGGTATTTCCTTTGAAGTCAGAGTACATCAGCTTGAGAGGCAAGTAACAAACAGGCTGCATATAAATAAGCCAGATCAGAAAAATGAATATTCACAAAAAACACAAGTTCTGGAACAAAACCAAAGTCCAGAAGTGGACAAACATCTAAAAATTTCCGTAGGAGTTTACAGCGGGTGAAAGCTAGGAAAAAGAAGAAGACTAAAAATTATTTAACTTATCCTAATTTATACATGCATTTTGGGTTGTCTCCCTTAACACATAGAAAACTACCTTTAATGTATTTTTTCCCTAGTCCTATTCTGTCTTTCAATATCAGGTTTTGAAGAGCCATCAGGGGCAAGCCTTACTTATTTGTTGTGTTTCTTGTACTGTCTGTAAATACCAGTTTAGTGTTGTAGGCAGGCAGTTCTTTGAGCCTGTGGATTTAGGGTGCTGGTGCTGTCTTCATTGACTTTGTAAGTTAGGATCTTTAGGGGAGAGAAACAAATATTCCCAGCCTTAGTAAGGATTCAAACCCTGGTTTCCTGTGTCAGAGCCTTTGTTTTTAATCCATTTGACCAGCTGCTCCTCGAGCATTGGTATATGCTATGTTTATGTTTATGTTTATGTTTATGTTTATGTTTATGTTTATGTTTATGTTTATGATTGTTTATTGCTGTAAATGTAAGTATTTAGAGCTTCAGATATTCCACCTATGCATCACTTGCGTGGTCGACCTCTGACTGTGCTTCCATTATGTCTTGAGTGACACGGCTCTCTGTGTTGCACCATCTTCTTCTTCTGCGTTTCATCCGAAGATGTAATTGTGTTGTGTCCATTTACAGCGTAGCTGCGATATTTGCACCTTTCGGCCAACACAACCGACTTCTGCGGGCATTTGTTGACTGTGTTAGCCTTTCCGGTTAGTTTCTGGGGACATGGCAGTCTCATTGTTGGGTGGTCATTTTTATTTCCAAGGTCACAGGTGGTGCCCCAATCAGGCTGGTCCAGAGAGGCCACATAATGCTGATCAGCCCTCAAAAGAAGGCAGGGGCAGAACATAAGCATTCCCCGCCATCCAAGGAGGCATCCACAAATGCAGAGCTAATACATGGTGCTCTGGTACTGGGCTCACCCAAGGAATCATCACGTCCTGCTCATGACTGTTTAACCTCACTTCCATATATTGAACATCTCATACACCGTGGGCTATCTCTTTTGGTTGCACTATCTGATGGTAGTCTTGACGTCCAATAAATGATAGAAGAAGACTTAAACCAATACCACTAACAGAGTTTATTATATAACACTAGCTTTACAGGGTTTGGCCACTTGACAAAAATAGCGTGACACCAGCTACCACAGAGAGTCAAACTGAAGAAATAAAATATAAGCCTAGAGCAAAGGAAAGACGATGCAGAAGATGGTCTTCTTCTTCTTTGTTCACCCATAAAAAGGAAGAAACATATTGTGTTGTGGTTGACAGCTAGGTTTTGATATCAGCCTCTTTCATCTCTATTTCAGCAGATCTCTAATTAGTCACGTTTTTCAGTATGCCTGTTAAGGGCCAGTATCTGATCCTTTCCCCCCAACATAGGGCCCCACTAACCCACATGGGGTACAACAGTATCTGATCCTTTCCCCCCAACATTGGGCCCCACTAACCCACATGGGATACAACAGTATCTAATCCTTTCCCCCCAACATGGGGCCCCACTAACCCACATGGGGTACAACAATATCTAATCCTTTCCCCCCAACATCGGGCCCCACTTACCCACATGGGATACAACAGTATCTAATCCTTTCCCCCCAACATAGGGCCCCACTAACCCACATGGGGTACAACAATATCAAGAACAACCTTAGAGAAATTGTAACCAACTTGTAACACCAACGGAAGATCCTTGTATCTCCCATAGCATTTCATACAGGAAGTGGTTGCAGTTTTGTGTAGCAGAGTATGAGAGGCTGCAGATAGGCAGAAACTTTCTGAAATATATTTACTTGCCTCTTCTTCATGTCCTGTGTTCTTCACCATTCATGCTTAACATTCAGTCCTAGTTAAATTGAGTTGGTCCAAGAACTGATATTACAACTTTTGGGACATTACCATGAGCACTTCGTCCCCACCTTCAGCAGCCAGCGTAGAGTTCCAGTACCAATGGTGCCAGTAGCAGTCTGCTAATTATATGCCCATCTTGCCTTTCCTCTAAGCATCCAGTCTCGGCCAGGTGATCCCCTTGTCACTCCTTGCTGCATCACTGTCATTAGACATCAGACCTATCTGGGTCACAAACAAGACAGTATGTTACAATGTCTTCTATAGCTTGTCTTGTGATGTAGCTCCCATGAGCCAGATCACCAACCGCTACCTGAAGAATATAGGGCAGTCCTGCTGGCATCACTGGGAGTCTGTGTCTGCTCACCATGGGCCAGATCACCAACCGCTACCTGAAGAATACAGGGCAGTCCTGCTGGCATCACTAGCAGTCTGTGTCTGCTCACCATGCGCCAGATCACCAACCGCTACCTGAAGAATATAGGGCAGTCCTGCTGGCATCACTGGCAGTCTGTGTCTGCTCACCATGGGCCAGATCACCAACCGCTACCTGAAGAATATAGGGCAGTCCTGCTGGCATCACTGGCAGTCTGTGTCTGCTCTCCATGGGCCAGATCACCAACCACTACCTGAAGAATATAGGGCAGTCCTGCTAGCATCATTGGCAGTCTGTGTCTGCTCTCCATGGGACAGATCACCAACCACTACCTGAAGAATATAGGGCAGTCCTGCTAGCATCATTGGCAGTCTGTGTCTGCTCTCCATGGGCCAGATCACCAACCGCTACCTGAAGAATATAGGGCAGTCCTGCTAGCATCATTGGCAGTCTGTGTCTGCTCTCCATGGGACAGATCACCAACCACTACCTGAAGAATATAGGGCAGTCCTGCTAGCATCATTGGCAGTCTGTGTCTGCTCACCACTTTTTTTTTTTGAAGCCTAATTTGTGTAAGTGTGCTCTAAGACCGCTGGGCCCGCCCTGTCAGGAGCCTACAGATAACTGTTCCATTGTTTGTTTCATTTCAACTATAATTTACACACCTACTCTTGTCTCTCTTCAGTTAATAGTCGGAGATACTCTAAAAGTCCTGATGATGATGTTTTCAGGCAGTTATCCCTGATATATTCCCGCACACATCCAACCATGCATTTAGGCTCATCTTGTGGGGACAGTTTTGAAGATGGGATAACAAATGGAGCTGATTGGTATCCAGTTTATGGTGAGTGTGATAACTGTTCAAGTACTGATTACTGACTTCTTCTCTTTGTTGTCAAAGTGATGCAATTGTCTTGTGGCTGTTTACAACATAGCTGCAGTATTTGCACCTTTCGGCAAACACATCCTAATTCATTGAGCATTTGTTGACAGGGTTAACTTCCTGGATTACTGATTTAACTCTTTGAGTCCCAAGAGGGTTTAGCATCACAGGTCTAGGGGTTAGTAAAGAAAGTAATAAACTCGGCACATCATGCGTTCATTGGGCTTCTAGGTAGGAACCTGTGAACGTATGATGCGTTCCTTGGGACTAAAGAGTTAAGAAGCAACATCACAGCCCACCAGGTATACCCATAGATGCTCTGTCTCCCACAGCAGTTGTCTTTAGATGTAGATGTTAACTGTTCTAATAGCACACATGTTGTACACACATTTCACTCTTCCTCTCATACACCCTTTCTTATTGGATCTAGATTTGATTCCTCTTCTTCTTCTTTTGTCATCTCACTGTTACCAGGTTGTAGGCCAGTGTCATGGTTTTGTCGTCTCATTGATACCAGGTTGTAGGCCAGTGTCATGGTTTTGTCATCTCACTGATACCAGGTTGTAGGCCAGTGTCATGGTTTTGTCATCTCACTGTTACCAGGTTGTAGGCCAGTGTCATGGTTTTGTCGTCTCATTGATACCAGGTTGTAGGCCAGTGTCATGGTTTTGTCATCTCACTGTTACCAGGTTGTAGGCCAGTGTCATGGTTTTGTCGTCTCACTGATACCAGGTTGTAGGCCAGTGTCATGGTTTTGTCATCTCACTGTTACCAGGTTGTAGGCCAGTGTCATGGTTTTGTCATCTCACTGATACCAGGTTGTAGCCCAGTGTCATGGTTTTGTGTATTTGTCTTGCACTTCTTGGGTGGCTTGATTGATGGATTTGTTAATTTTTTTGCAGATTCCAGCTACACCATTTATCCATCTCTTTCTTGGTCTTCCTCTCGCCTTCCTCCCAGCAGCTCTACTGTTAAAAAGTCTTATAGACATTCTCACTAGATGGCTGAACCATTTTATTCTTTGTCTCTCAATATAATCCAGACATGGTCTTGTTCCAACTTTCTAATGCTGAAATTCGAAACCCTGTCTCATCTAGTGTCGTTAGTGACCTTGCAGAGACAGCTCATTTCATATGTAGTTATTTTCTGTTCTAGTTCCTTTTTCATTGCCCATGTTCAGCACTCATAATATAATGTAGCAATATGCTACTAGTCATTTGCTGTTTTGCTGGAATCGGACCAACTGGTAGGTGACAGCATTTGCCTTCTGTGCTCTGGCTTCTATCTCTCTGTTTAGTTTGTCATCCTCTGTAAATATGCTTCCTAGATATTTGAATTCTCGTACTTGTTTGATGTTAGCACTTGTTTGACAATAATACCGTTAACACAGACGTTCCTGGCATTATGTTTCCTGCCTAGCCTCATTACCTCACTTTGTGCAGTGTTTTTTCTCATATCATACTGTCTGCAGGTTTAATGTAAGGAGTCAATATGATGTTGTAAATTCTGTTCTTGGTGGTGTATTAGACATTGCTTATCTGCAAAAAGAAGCTCATTGATTTGTTTCAGTGTCTGTATTTGCCTCCTATTTTATTCTATCCATATGAGTAGTGAATAGCAATGGTGAGAAGGCACATCCCTGTCTGATGCATGATGAGAAGGGAAACCAGTCTGTCATTTCTTCTGTTGTTTTTACTGTGTACTGACTATCCTGGTAAAGAGCCATGATGTTTCCCAACAGTTGATTTTGAATACCATAATCTTCTAGAATTTTCCATAGTTTGCATCTGTTGACTCGATCGAATGCCTTCTCTTATAAATATAAGATGTTGACTTTTATCATATTCAGTAGCCTTAAAGAAAATATTGCATCTGTACAACTCCTTCCCTGTATAATATTTTCTTCAAGATTCAAGATTTGATTCCAACTTGTCCAGTATGAGTGTTCCTGCAGCTTTCACTTTTGTAGCCAGAAATGCCACTCTTTTATTCCCTCACACTCCTGCATAACCTGTGTATCCACAGGAGACTTTGTAATGTTGACTATTCAAGTAATTACTGTAAAGATCCTATGTGTTCAGCTGACTGCTATAAACATCTTATGTGTGGAAGTCTGAAGAATTCTTGTCAAGATGAGCACAGCTAAGGTGATCTCTTATAAGACATGCTTTGTGGAGATTTTTTAGAGACAGACATCACTTAGTGGAGATTTTTTAGAGACAGACATCACTTAGTGGAGATTTTTTAGAGACAGACATCACTTAGTGGAGATTTTTTAGAGACAGACATCGCTTAGTGGAGATTTTTTTAGAGACAGACATCACTTAATGGAGATTTTTTAGAGACAGACATCCCTTAATGGAGATTTTTCAGAGGCAGACATCACTTAGTGGAGATTTTTTAGAGACAGACATCACTTAATGGAGATTTTTTAGAGACAAAAATCACTTAGTGGAGATTTTTTTAGAGACAGATATCACCTTGGACAGGACATTTTAGCTGTTTACTCAGGAGCCAAAATTGCAAAAGTTGGAGTTGTCACGGGTCAGAGGCCTAAGCACAGGCAAAGAAAGAATGTTAATACAGTGCAGTTGACAATGATTTGTGGGCCACCATTTGAATAGATGTGACCTAGGAGATCTCTTGTTAGGGAACAGTGTGTCTATTCTGTTTTCTTCAAAACCGAGGCCTGAAATCCACAGAGGGAATAAGAAGCATTAAAGTATTATGAGCTGGTTGTTACAGAATAAGTGAATTTGTGACTCTGATTACAACAGTTGATGTATATTATTGATCCTGCCTGCAGGAGGAATGCAAGATTATTTGTACAAGAATGCCAGTGGTTACCAGGTTCTGGTGGAGTTGTCCTGCTGTAAATATCCTAGAGCACAGATGTTAAGAGGCTTCTGGGAGAGACACAGGGATGCACTCATAAACCTTATGTTTGCAGTTCATATGGGTATGTGTATTCGACCGCACTCTCAATTATTTATGTGTCTCCTTATCTATTCTCTCTCTCTCTCTCTCTCTCTCTCTCTCTCTCTCTCTCTCTCTCTCTCTCTCTCTCTCTCTCTCTCTCTCTCTCTCTCTCTTTTTGTCAGTCTTTCTATCTATATCTCTGTCATTCTTTCTCTGCTATTCTCCACCGCACCTCTCATTTACTCACACCATACACATGTCATGTGCTAAATATACACAAGATGGATCCGGTCAAAATGGATGCAGGGCATGGTCACTGTTTCGCGTCGGGGCGAATTTTGTGCTTCTGCCAGACGGTGGCCGTTCCATTTTGGATCCATTTGTAGACTGAAAGGATATAGTTTTGTCGTGCCAGCTACTGAGTTGAATGCATGGCGCGACCCTGTGAGCTGTGGATTTCTTTTGGAATGTTTTTCGACTGTGACCAACGTGGTGTTGTGAACTGTAGATTCAGAAAATGGCTCATGGCCTGTCGCCGCAATATTGGTGGTGCCCTTATGTAATTAATATTGATCGCGTGTGCAACTGCTGATGTGTTGGTAACTTCTGCTGCCGTCAATGATGAACTGCATTTCTAATGTTAAACTGTTTGTGTTAGCACTTCTGATGGCTACCATATGCGTATGTATGCTAGTGTATATGCTGAGACAGCATTTTATCGATCTTTCCACAAGGGACTGTGAACAACATTCTGTGTGTTTTTTGTTGGCACAGGAGTGGAGCAACTATGGGGTGACCTGTTTGCTATGAAGCTGGAACTAAGATTACCACACACAGGATTGCTTGATACCATCATGTGTACTCTGGTCTTTTCCCATGGATCACACTAAGTGGGGGGCAGCACAGTGCATGAACTCTCTAGAACTATGAGGATCCTTGGGTGTGCATACGCCAGAGGTAGTCCCACAACACTTACTGTGAAATGTTAGCCTTCACATTTTCTAGGCATGCAACGTGGGAGATGATTTCCTGTCCTTAAAAGGCTAGGTCCTCCTTTGCAGGTTCTGGGGTGATGGCAAGGAACCAACGGTCTGCATATTTATCTAAAATTGATGAACACACAAAACCTAAGTTCTGGAAGTAGACCGATGTCCCAAATTGAACCAACAGCCAGAACAATGCACCGGAGTTTAAAGCCAGTGAACACAAAGAAAAGGAAGAGGCCAGGTGAACAAAACAAAATACTGCCTCTAAAGGTGTGAAGTCAGGAGGATCACCTTCACTGCACTGGGTACAGTATGTATGGTTCAGTCTCACTCCAGCAAAAGGGCTAGCCACTTGGTCAGAGTGTTGCACAAACTCTGTAGCTCCAACACCTATCCCCACATATCTTCATAAAAATTGAATGTCAGAACCAAATGATGCAGTCTAGGAAATCAGTCAGCCTACAGAGCAGGAGGTAAATGACACTTAGCCGCAGCAGCACCCCCTCTCCCCCCTTGTGCGCACACATGCACACACATATCCCCCCCCTTCCCAATCTCTACTGGGAAATAAACTTAGATCACTGTTTCGGTAGGCAAGTGCATTTACCACAGCTTACAGGAAATGATCTGACAGCAGATCGAATGGTTCAGACATGTGTCAAGACTTACCAACAGACAGTGCACCACAGGAAGCCCTGTCATTCAGACTTAATGGAAGCAGAACTGGAGGTCAACCATGCTGGCAATGGATAGATGGAATATCGGAGGCCATAAATACCAGCATCTGCATACTACGGCTCGCACTCTCTCAGTGGGCTTTATGGCCACTGTTTTGAGTCATGGCAAAGTTTTTTCTGCCAGACGGTGGCCGTTGCATTTTTGCTCCATTTAAGGATATAGTTTTGTCGCCCAGCTACTGAGTTGAGTGCATGGTGCGACCCCGTGAGCTGCGGATTTCATTTGGAATGTTTTTCGACTGTGACCAACGTGGTGCTGTGTTGTGAATTGTTGATTCAGAAAATGGCCTATGGCCTGTCGTCACAATATTGGTGGTGCCCTTATGTGATTAACATTGATCGTGTGTGCAACTGCTGATTTATTGGTTACCTCTGCTACCATCGATGATGAACTGCATTTCTAATGTCAGACTGTTTGTGTTAGCACTTTTGATGGCTACTGTATGCTTTTAATGTGTGTGTATGCTATTGCAAATGCTGATACATCAGTCTGTCAATCTCTCCACAAGGGACTGTGGTGAACATTCTGTGTGTTTTTCATTGGTACAGAAACGGAGCAACTGGTGGGTGACCCATTTTCTATGAAGCTGAAACTAGCATAACATAACATAATATAACATAACGTAACTCTCTAAAACTTTATTCTGAAATGCAGAACAGGACTAGGGAAGGAGAAGAAGATAAGAATGGAATCAGTCATAATTATTTCTTGCTTTCTCTTGTGTCTTTCATCTCTGGATGGAGCAAATACATTCAACCAGTGTATATACAAAGCCTGTGGTAGACTGCTTTATCTTCTTTTTTTTTTTTCTGCGTTTGCCAAAACCGCAAACATGGGTATCATTTATATCTTTATTAAGACCAGTTGCACTATGTTGGTATGACACAAACATATCTGCCTTGACACCGGAAGAGGTAAAAGAAGAAGTGAAGAAAAAGAGAAGATCTTGTGAATACGCTACAAAAAAAAACAAAATTAACCTCTACAGAAGCACCCGTATTCTTCTAAACTGCCCACATCAGGGGTCGACAGTTCTCTTGGTATCTTGTATTGTAGACTTTTTACGGCTTGGCTGCAATATCTGCACTGTTTGGCCCAGCGTGTCTGATTTCACCAAATCCTTGTTTTGTTGCCATTTACAAATGCCCTTTCGGCACTGGGACTATTCTGGCTTCACTACTGGTAATTATCATTGTGTATATTGCCACTTTGAAAGTAATGCATTAACCACTTGTCATCGTTGCCATTTCATGACTTTGGCATCTCTTTTAAAACCTTCTCTTACCAAAAGAGTTAATAAATTGGGAGCCATTGTCACAAGAAGGTTAGCTGCAGCCAAGAAATGAATGGAAATGTGCATTAACTAGTGTCTTTGGAAGTTTTGTGTGGTGAGGTCGGGTAAAGGACTTGCTTCCATAATGTTAAGCATATTGGGTATATAGTTTTAGTCTCAGTCTTAGTCGAGGTTTCAGCTTCACTGCAATTGGGTTTTCCCCATGCTTGCTCTGTTCCTTCTCCAGTTCAAATGAAATCAAATGTCTATCAATGTTGTATTTGAAAAATTGGTTAACAGACGATTAGTCCTGGAACAATCCAGAAATATGCGCACACAGAAAACATGTGTTTCAGTTTCAAGAGGCACCAAAGCCAACAATAGCCACCAGAAATGCAGTTTGTCACTGGTGGAAGTAGTCAGGCACGAAAAGTTGGTTACTATACACACGTAGAATTATTATATAAGGTATTTCACCAGGGTTTGTAGTGCTAGACCTATATTTTATAGACCAACTGGTGGATGATCTAGTCCATGCCTTTACTTGCCCAGTACTTTATCCCATTTGAGGCCGGGTCTATCTAGGATCCTAACAAATTGCTGTAAAACAGTAAGGCTCAATGCAGATTTCAACCCATGACCTTCAGGTAGGGAACATCCACACACACACACAAAACACAACATGGTTTCCACAGGGACTGAGGTAAATAAAATGAGAAAGGTGTGGGTCAAGCCGCATACGACTGCAAAGAACAGAATGACTTGACTAAGGATAAATAGCAGAAAAGAAGAAGAATGATGATGATGACTATCTCCTAAATATAATTGTTGCTGCTGTTTTCTAGGAGTGAAAGGCCTTATCTTTGGTCAGTCACAGTACAGTGACAGCCTGTTTCTACCTTTAGAAGGTGCAACAGTGATGGTGAAAGGGCGGGAGTCAATTCAATTCAAGTCAACAAAATATGGAGAATATTTCAAGCTTCTGTTGCCAGGGGAATATGTTTTGCTGGTAGGTTGAATGTTTTTTTAAACTAGTAGTAATCTTGACTGTCTGAAAGTAATTAGAGCACCTTTTTGTGCCAGTGACCCATTGGGCATATGATGCTAAACTCATTTTTGTATAAACCAATTGGCAGTAGACAGGTAATGTGGTCAACATCATGCAGGCTGCCTTTACTTCCCAGGACTTCAGCTGGTACACTGGATCAGCCTGGTGGCCGAGTTACTGTTTTGAGAAACAAAAAAGCACATGACTGGATGTGGGTTTGAACCTAATATCTCTGGGCACAGTCTAAAAGGCAGGACATTATCCTGATGTTGTCACTAGTAAGACATGTTACAGTGTGTCATCAAGCCTGATTGCTTTTCCCAGCCTTTTACAGTCCCCAGCCTTTGACTGTTCCCAGCCTTTGACTGTCCCCAGCCTTTGACTTTTCCCAGCCTTTGACTATCCCCAGCCTTTGACTATCCCCAGCCTTTCACTGTCCCAGCCTTTGACTATCCCCAGCCTTTGACTATCCCCAGCCTTTCACTGTCCCAGCCTTTGACTTTTCCCAGCCTTTCACTATCCCCAGCCTTTCACTGTCCCCAGCCTTTCACTGTCCCCAGCCTTTCACTGTCCCCAGCCTTTCACTGTCCTGAGTCTACCTACAAGCAAGGTCTGCTTTCATCTGATCTCTTGTTTCTTGACTCTCCAACATGAAAGACTAAGTTATCTTATGCATATTCCTGGGGTCACTGGAACCCAAGTCTGACTACCTCATCAAGGTGGAAACATTTCAGAGCTGAGAGCAATACATCTGTGTCTTATCTGGGTTTTTGTTTTTTTGTTTTTGGTAGGTTCGCTATTTCTCTGAAAGATATTCAGATCATGTTGGATGTCAAAAGCCCCTATGATAAACAAACTGACCTGCAGTGATTGACACTCAAAGATGCAAAGGGAAGAAGTAAAGATAAGAGGACACACTAGACAACATGAAACCAAAAGCTGTAGTTCTGTCTGTCTACATCCATCCTCTTTATATTGTTGTTGACAAGGCATTCACAAATAATCTCATTTGCTGCCAGTCTGCTTCTTTTCTGACAATGGTAACTTCTTAGTTCACACTCCTTCATTTTCTTTTCGACTTCCTTCTCCAGGTTTTCTTAAGTGGGTGGTTAGTTTTTATCTGCTGCCTTTGGAGAGCTGTCTGTGTCAAAGTGTCGTGGGGCATTCTGCATGTCCAGTCTTCTTCATCTTTTTCCTTTGATTACATTTATCAATGGCATACATTTTGTTTTCCTTGTCAGTCGTTTGTCATCTGTGATCTTGTTTGGCCAAAATATTATCAGGATTCTGCTTAGAAGTACCGCATTAGGGATGTTACTAGCCTTATCCTAGGAAGAGAAAATGCCACCTAAAAACTTAATGTTATCACACGGCAGACCAAACGCTTTGCCTTGATTGCCATCTGGTCTAGGAGGACCGGCAGCCAGGCAGATCACTGCTTTTCTGATCCATCAACTTCAGCAGCCTGCTTTGTTCCAGATGTAATGGTGTTACTTTTTTATTGAAGCAAACAAAGCAGGCTGAGATAGGCATCATGCTGGATAACCAACACATGGTCTGTACAATACTGCCCAGCATGTGTACTGTGGAGAGAAGCTTGATCCCTGCCCCACATATTTCATCATTGTCTTGGAAGATAAAAAGTTGCAATGGATCCAACTTCTTCTGCCATTTATCCACCACTGGAGCATAGGCCTACAGCCACACCAATTCATCCTGTGTTACTGCATACAGTTTACCCCAACTCTTTCTCCTGTGTTACTGCATACAGTTTACCCCAACTCTTTCTCCTGTGTTACTGCATACAGTTTACCCCATCTCTTTCTCCTGTGTTACTGCATACAGTTTACCCCATCTCTTTCTCCTGTGTTACTGCATACAGTTTACCCCATCTCTTTCTCCTGTGTTACTGCATACAGTTTACCCCATCTCTTTCTCCTGTGTTACTGCATACAGTTTACCCCATCTCTTTCTCCTGTGTTACTGCATACAGTTTACCCCAACTCTTTCCTGTCTTTTTCACCTGTCAATAATTCTTTTTCTTAAAGTTTTTTTTTTTCCCAATCTGTCTATTGCTCTTTGATCTATGGGTTCCAGTGCAAGAATATTCTAGTTATATTGTCATCATGCTCTCTCAATGTGTGTCATATCCAACGCCAGCAACTGTTGATTCCTGTAATTATTTAACTCTCCCTTTCTGTTCAGGTGAGACACCCCTGCTACGTGCCTGTAGAAATTCCCTTTGAAGTTCAAGGTTCAGCAGTGACCAGATTGGACGTTCGGCTGTTTAGTAGTGATTGCTTTCAAAGTCCAGCAGCCATGGCCACGGCAACAGTTAAACTGGAAGATATTCCTAGCAGTGAAAGTTGGCATCAGAGAAATGGGAAAGAAAGTTGCATGCGGCTAAAAAATACGGTGTTGGTACACCTATTATGTTCTGTTGTTATTGCAATGTTATTTCTTTAGTATGAGGGCATTATAATGATAATTTAATTTTTTGGTTTGCAGTTGAATCTGGATTGTTTCATCTCACCAGTAATTTGGTACAGCTTTTGACTGGGTGATTTAAAAATATGTTGGAAACACTGCCATTGACTGGACGGAGAACACACAGTTGTGTGATCTTGATTTTGCTGTTGATTTTGTTATGCTAAGTAAAGACAACAATGACCTGCAAAGAAAAAGAGATGATTTGGCACAAGTAGCATCAAACACTGGACTTGAAATAAGTTATGAAAATACAAATAATTGAGGACACCAAAAGCATATCAGGTGGACTTAACGCTAGATACAAAGAGAAATAGAGCCACAGATATATTTACTTATTAGATAGTTAATTGAAAGTCAAGAAAACACAAAGAACGAAATTATGACTCACATTGGTGAAGCATCGGCAGTTTTTAGCAGCTTGAATAAAATATTTAACTCTTAAATTTATAGTTTTAGAACCAAGTTACTAATTCTCTTTTCTAATTCTCTTTTAACATATACCAGTGGAAGTCTGAGAACTATCAAAGATATGCAATAAAAGTTAAATGCATTCGAAAATAAATGTCTGCGGGAAAAAATCATGCACAAAAAATGGGATGAATTTAAGAGGAGTGAAGAAATAAGAGAAACTTCTGGGCAGTCAGTATTATCAACAGTCATAAGACAGAGGAGATGGGACTATATTGGACACATTGTGAGAAGAGACGAACAAAGAATCACTAAACAGGCACTGAAATGGGAAATAGAGATACTGAGGATACAAGGATGTCCAAAATAAACTCTAAGGTGATCATTGATAAGAGGAGCTAGAGGTGTGGACTGGACTCCATCCGTGATATCAAAGCAATGGCACAGTTTAGAACAGACTGGAGAAACAGACTGCAAGCCATAAGTGAAATATAATGGCACAACAGGATAATGATGACTTCACTGTCTGCATTGACCACTGTGTAGGGCAGTGTAGAACAGGTGGGTCTTGAGTCTGGGGACCTAGCACGGCATGGCTAGTGTCAGGGCAGTGTAGAACAGGTGGGTCTTGAGTCTGGGGACCTAGCACAGCATGGCTAGTGTCAGGGCAGTGTAGAACAGGTGGGTCTTGAGTCTGGGGACCTAGCACAGCATGGCTAGTGTCAGGGCAGTGTAGAACAGGTGGGTCTTGAGTCTGGGGACCTAGCACAGCATGGCCAGTGTCAGGGCATTGTAGAACAGGTGGGTCTTGAGTCTGGGGACCTAGCACAGCATGGCTAGTGTCAGGGCAGTGTAGAACAGGTGGGTCTTGAGTCTGGGGACCTAGCACAGCATGGCTAGTGTCAGGGCAGTGTAGAACAGGTGGGTCTTGTGTCTGGGGACCTAGCACAGCATGGCTAGTGTCAGGGCAGTGTAGAACAGGTGGGTCTTGAGTCTGGGGACCTAGCACAGCATGGCTAGTGTCAGGGCAGTGTAGAACAGGTGGGTCTTGAGTCTGGGGACCTAGCACAGCATGGCTAGTGTCAGGGCAGTGTAGAACAGGTGGGTCTTGTGTCTGGGGACCTAGCACAGCATGGCTAGTGTCAGGGCAGTGTAGAACAGGTGGGTCTTGAGTCTGGGGACCTAGCACAGCATGGCTAGTGTCAGGGCAGTGTAGAACAGGTGGGTCTTGAGTCTGGGGACCTAGCACAGCATGGCTAGTGTCAGGGCAGTGTAGAACAGGTGGGTCTTGAGTCTGGGGACCTAGCACAGCATGGCTAGTGTCAGGGCAGTGTAGAACAGGTGGGTCTTGAGTCTGGGGACCTAGCACAGCATGGCTAGTGTCAGGGCAGTGTAGAACAGGTGGGTCTTGAGTCTGGGGACCTAGCACAGCATGGCTAGTGTCAGGGCAGTGTAGAACAGGTGGGTCTTGAGTCTGGGGACCTAGCACAGCATGGCTAGTGTCAGGGCAGTGTAGAACAGGTGGGTCTTGAGTCTGGGGACCTCGCACAGCATGGCTAGTGTCAGGGCAGTGTAGAACAGGTGGGTCTTGAGTCTGGGGACCTAGCACAGCATGGCTAGTGTCAGGGCAGTGTAGAACAGGTGGGTCTTGAGTCTGGGGACCCAGCACAGCATAACTAGTGCATTTCCAGGTAAATAATTGTAACTTTTGTCCCCAGCGAACAAAACTCTGTCACCCTAATGGGGGTTCAAACTTGGATCTCCAAATAAGCACATAGCTAACTTCTCTACCAGTCACTCCTCATTTATTTTCATTCTGTTTGTAGTTTGTTCGCTTGACACTTCTGTGTGTGAAAAGGAAATTAGTGTTTCGGTGTTATCATAAAATAAAATAGTGATGCCTAAATGTGTAATGAGAGACACTGTCAATAATATGATTCTAGTATAAGTTCAAGCATCAGTTATTGATGGCACCTTGCTGTCTTTCCAGACACTAGTGTCAAATTGTGCTATGAGAAAAGTCGCCAACGCCACTGGGAAGTACACTGGTGTAGTGAGTGTGTGGGTTTGAATCCCAGAACTGCACCTAGTCCATAGCATTTGCAGTGGATCTGTGAATCAACCTCAATACATGTCCTTATATTGAAATTTTGTGGACAAAGAAACAACTTGCCACCAAAATCAGGAGGCAACATCATGTTTTGTTTTCTGGCCACATTTTTAAGTGAGAAAAACTGGAACATGTGACAGCTGAAAAGATAAACTGAAAGAGAGACAAATAAAGACAATGAGAGAAAGTTCTTCATAGCTGTTGACCTGGCAGGTAAAGTGTCCACACACAACTGATACATCCTGCTGGAGATCGGAACGTATGGAGAAGCATGATCTATTAGCAGAGCACTTGATGATGTTGATTATTTTAGTTTGATTACATTTCTTGAAGGAATAGTGAACAGTGCGGAGGCGCAGATAGATAGATCATTACGATCTAATGAGAATGGCACTCCAGGGAGTTACCAGGGAATTTGGCCAACACTCAACACTCAGGGGAAGGATGAGATGGACATACAATCACACATTGTTACTGGTACCAATGAAATTATAACTCTTTGCTTGCTGCTGACAATGGGAACGGAGTACTTATGGAAGTGTCCCAAGTGCTGTAATGTCAGTTCTTAATTCAACATTCAATTCTTGAATGAATAGAACTATGACTCGTTCAGCTGCCTCCTGCTAACTGGTGAACTAGATGAACAATGTCGTTACCTGTTTTGCAAAAGACTGACTGCTAATTTCAAGTCTGACATATGGCAAAATATATTTGTAAATGTTTGTGTGCATGAAAGATGCTTGTAATAGGAGAATAAAGAGGGAGTGAAATTAAAAATACTGACAAGATCAAGAAGGATTTAGAAGAAACTGGATGAAGAAGAGAGATAAATGTTATAATTATAAGCCAGTTTTTATAATTATCCATAGATTATTAGTCATTTATCTATTTTACTGATTGATTTTACCATCATTCATTTTTGCTTACACTTCCAACCACTCTTGTGTTGGGTTTTATTTTCATCCATAATTTTTGCATTATTTTTCTCAATGCGAATAAATATAAGATGTTTTCTGACCATCATTTAGCAGACAGACATCATAAAGCAAAATACACTGGTTTTTTTTTTTTTCTGTCAGAGTTATGACTCAGTGCATCTGGTTTCAGCAAGCATTTTTTCTATTTACTATCCCTAGTTTTTGACCTTCCCCTTTACCTACAACCCAGTGAGTTTAGGTCTGTCATAGTCTTCATTCCTATCTCTTGACTGACTTAAATGGGAGACCCCCCTACCAGTGTAAAAACTACCATTAGCATAGCTCAGAAGGTCATTGGTGTTTACAAACCCATCGATCACACCAAGATAGATACACGTCAGTTTGGGAGCATCAGGTAGTAGATACACATCAGTTTGGTAGCATCAGGTAGTAGATACACATCAGTTTGGTAGCATCAGGTAGTAGATACACATCAGTTTGGTAGCATCAGGTAGTAGATACACATCAGTTTGGTAGCATCAGGTAGTAGATACACATCAGTTTGGGAGCATCAGGTAGTAGATACACATCAGTTTGGTAGCATCAGGTAGTAGATACACATCAGTTTGGTAGAATCAGGTAGTAGATACATGTCAGTTTGGTAGCATCAGGTAGTAGATACACATCAGTTTGGTAGCATCAGGTAGTAGATACACATCAGTTTGGTAGCATCAGGTAGTAGATACATGTCAGTTTGGTAGCATCAGGTAGTGGATACACATCAGTTTTGTAGCATCAGGTAGTAGATACATGTCAGTTTGGTAGCATCAGGTAGTAGATACACATCAGTTTGGTAGCATCAGGTAGTAGATACATGTCAGTTTGGTAGCATCAGGTAGTAGATACACGTCAGTTTGGTAGCATCAGGTAGTAGATACACATCAGTTTGGTAGCATCAGGTAGTAGATACACATCAGTTTGGTAGCATCAGGTAGTAGATACACAACAGTTTGGTAGCATCAGGTAGTAGATACACATCAGTTTTGTAGCATCAGGTAGCATTCAGTAGCGCCATTCATGTTTTTGAGTCAGCTCATTCAAATCATACGTAGGTTTATGTTCATCAGTATCCGTCATTGTGAATCAGAATTGTGGGAAAGAACAGGGTATCACTAACTGAAATTCTGTTGTATTTCTTTCTTCTTTTATCATCGCACTGTAACCACTTCGTTGCATAGTGCCAGAGTTTTCTCTATTTCCTTGTGCTTTCTCGAGTAAATTGAATTGTCGTTATGTTTTATTTTTTATTGTAGGAGATTCAGCTACGCTGTCTGTCGATATCTTCCTTTATCTTTGTATTGCCTTCTGCTTCCAGATGTTCTGCTTTAGAAGGTCTCATACACAGTTTGGCCTAGCTGCATGCATACTAAATGGTCAAACCACTTCATGTCTTTAATATCATAACTGTTCCTGTGCGGGTTTTAGAGCCCCATTTTTGGGGAAACAAGAATAGACCCACTGCCTCCCAACAAGCTTGTTGAAAGAGTCAACTAATTTGGGACTTCCTCCAGACTTGGAGTGCATCGGCCCAGCAGCAGGGAACAACCAGCTGCACACAGATAAGCCAGAAAATGGTTGTACACGCAAAACTCAGGCCCTGGGGGAAAAACCAAAGTACAAATGGACGAACAACCAGGACTTTCTACCGAAGCTTTCAGCTGGTGAACAAAGAAGAAGATATTGTAACTCTGTATTCTTGAGCACCCCTATCTCTCCTATTGACTCTTATTTGATGTAGCATTTGTGACAGTGAGTGATCCTGTGCGTCTCATTCTTTTTTAATAAATGATGTCTCCCACAGTCTGTCTCATTTGATCACATAAGCTTACATTGCTTTCCTCAAACATCTCTTTTATTTAGAAAGTGTCAATTTTACATATTTAAGTTTTCCTAGTGCCCAAGTTTAGCACTGGTGACACATGTATGGTTTTTTTTTTTTTTTTTTCTTAATCTAAATAATATTCCCTTAAGGAAAGACTCAAGTGACATTTCATGATGTTGTATCCCTGTCACATTCCAGACTGTGTGAGTTATGTGGTCTGTGTTTGATATCATTAGTTAGGATTGTTGCAACATTAAGGAAAGGTAAATGATGGTAACTCTACACTGAGTGTGATGTTTCAGTCTGTATCCAGACAGATGTTTCATTGACCTTCAATCCCAGGTGACCCAGCTTGAAATGTCAGATAATGTCCTGAGAAGTTCGGGTGCCTGGCATGTTGTGATGATTGGTCTATAAAAATATGAGTTAAGCATCATCTGCCATATGTCTAAATGACATTTAAAAAAAGGGTCATTTAAAAGCAAAGCAACTTTTTTCACATCTTGAGGTGAATAAGGTATATAGGGTTAGACCTATATTTTATAGACTAATTGGCGCTCGCTGAGTGATGGGGTCAGTGTCACTCCAGCCAATTTTACTTACCAGAACTTTACCTGCTACCCACTCAAGGTCATTTTTGCAAAAAAAAATCTGGCTACGTCAGTACCTGAACCCATGACGTTCTGATCCGCAAACGAGCCTCTAGCCACTTCATCACGGCCAAACAAAAGGTTTGTTTAAATATTTTGTTCCTGTATTTCATGGCATAGTGGTTTTTTGTGATTGCCAACTGAGGCAGTGGTTAGGGTTTAATCCCCAGACCTGGCAAGGCTTATTCTACGATTAATCCAGTTCAAATGAATAATTTCTATACTGGTTTTGCGGGCTGCAGCATGATAAAAAGTCCGCTGTCCACTAACCCTTTCATCCAAGAAAAAACTAAAGAAAAGATAGGTCATGACCGCATTAGAATTAGAGGAAGAAAAACCTAAAAACCACAATCTTCACAGGGGTAACTATAACAATATAACTTTATAAAATCATTAAAAATCTCTTTATCTACATTTTTATTGTTAGGTTTTTTTTGTTTACATTCAAAATTAATAAAGAAATATGAAAGAAGTAAACAGTAAACACTAACATGGTGAACCATTAAACTGAGTAAGTACCCAGGACCTTAAAAAATTTTTTTTAAATACATCAGGTGACTCATGCTGTGTATCATGTATCATCACGACTTCTATTACTGAGGGTTACAAGAAAATCTGAAAAGCCCTTTCTCTTAGAGTAACCTCCCCCACCAATGCTATTGTTAGTTAATGTATTCATATCCTGACTTTGTCAATGTTTTAGCAGATGTCAACTCTGCCAGTTCACAGGTCACTATAGACAAGCAGGGAAAATTAAATTGACAGGCAATAGGACCCTGGCAGAAATGTCGGAGCAAAAGGGTTACAGTTGTCCACAGTGATTCAGTTTCTGGATTCTCTGACTTTTCTGATGCTCTGTTCACTTACTTGCTTTCACTGTAAGGTGCTAATGTATACAATGCTCAAAGTTTTATATTGAAATTATTTTTACCACTGTTCAATTCAAGGGTTTATTCGCTTACCTTTCAGTTTAATGTTTTGGTAAAAACATTGACAAACTGTTACATTTCCATGAATGTAATATAAATAATCAAATCTGTGGAGTCATCAAGTTCGGCATGACAAACTAGTAACAAACCAGATTATTTCATGTTTACATTTTTTAAATGTATTTATAATTTTATTTTATACACAGTTTGGATTCAGTCATCTCTGTAACTTAATTGCTATTTCATAGCAACATTTAAAAGCCTAAACAACATATGGAACTCTAAAGCATATATCGGGTTCGACTGACAGCCGAGTTCTGTTCCAACTAACAGGTCATAAGTCAAAATGGTGGCAAGTTGAACTTACATTTTTCAACTCTATCTTTATTCAGACTGCAGTTCCAGACAGTCTCCCGTGCGCAATAGGCTGAAACATACTCTGATGGCTATAAGCTAATGCCCTCTAGGCATCAGTTTTCTAAACTTTTTCTACCCTACCAATATAATTATCTGTTGTTTTTATTTTTGTGCAATTTTTTTTTGAGGGGGGCGGGGGTCGGGGGGGGGGGGGGGGGTGGAGGGGGTCTGAGTATGCATGATTGTAAGTCACAGAGGTCATAAGTCAATGAGAAGATGTAGTTTTAAACCAGGCTACATATTTTTTAATGCTAATGCAATTTCAGTTTTATCATGTAATAGTGAAAGCTAAAGGGCCACTAAAGATATAGAACACATTTTTAGTGCATTTGAAAACAAATGCCAGAGGTGATTGGTGAAAACTAAATGTGGTGAATTTAAATTAGTGGAAACAATAAGAGAAATATCTGGACAACTGCTGATATCAACAGTTGTATAACAAAGAAGATGGTGATATATGGCACATCATGAGAACAAATGGACAGAGAATTACTAAACAGGCACTGAAATAAGAAAAAACAATGGATTGAGAAACTGAAGATGTCTAAGGTGAACGTTGAGAGAGGTCAAAGTTGAGAGAGGTCAAAAATGCTGAATTGGAGGCCATCAACAATCAAGAAAAGGTTGCACAAGATATAACAGAATGGATAACTAGACTGCGAGCACAATATGATGCTTAATGCCATGACAGGACGATGACTTTGGATTTATTTGTTCAAAAATCTGTTTCTTTCAAAATATTTTTCTCTTATATGTGACCACATTTCCAAACACTGGATTCATTGATCTGTGTAACAGAATGGTTATTGTACATATTAGTTCAAAAACTTGTTTTTCTATATCTCTATAACATGTTTATATTATATAATTATGTTTGATTGTTTCTTTTAAAAAACTGGATCCAGTCAACTATGACTGAATTGACATTTTTAATTTGAAATGCATGTTTAAAATCTTATTTCAGGAACAAGGTGTATATATTACTCACAGTTTGAAGAACCATAATCATTCAACCATTGCCTCTCAGGCAGATGCACTCTGACTGTAAAGGAAATTCCCAAAATTAGTCGCCTTGTACAACATGCTTGTTAAGGACGCAGTGAGGGCCCCGGGCCCCCCCCCCCCCTCAGCCCCCGCACCCCCAAGAATGGGGCCCTAGAACCTAGACAGGGAATATACATAATACCTAGCATATATTGATATGTTTGTGAAAAAATTTCTGTATCAAAACATGTTTGTGTTATGTTGCTCTGTATGTGACAGAATTGTTATTCTGTGTTTGATATGTTTGTGAAAAAAAAATTTCTTTATCAAAACATGTTTGTGTTATGTTGCTCTGTATGTGACAGAATTGTTATTCTGTGTTTGATATGTTTGTTCAAAAGCTTGTTTCAACAACAGCAAATTTATATTATGTATGATGACCCTTGTTGTAACCAGATTCATTGGTCCCTGTGCAGACATGTCTGCTGTTTATCACTTCTGAGCTACTGCCTGCAACTCTTAGCATTAAAAAAACGCACCGGTGATAAGATTAAAAACGACTCACTTCTGGTGGCAACCAATGGGAACTGAAAGGTTTGGCTCAGTAAGATAAAAAACGTCTCACTGAAGGGTGCAGTGCTGTTTGGCAAACCACTTCTGGTGGAAACTGAAGGTTTGGCTCAGTAAGATTAAAAACGTACTCACTGCTGGTGGCAGACCATGGGAACTAAAAGTTTGACACAGTAAGATTAAAAACGTCTCACTGTTGGTGGCAGACCAATGGGAACTAAAGGTTTGGCACAGTAAGATTAAAAACGTCTCACTGCTGGTGGCAGACAATGGGAACTAAAGGTTTGGCACAGTAAGATTAAAAACGACTCACTTCTGGTGGCAAACCAATGGGAACTGAAGGTTTGGCTCAGTAAGATTAAAAACGTCTCACTGCTGGTGGCAGACAATGGGAACTGAAGGTTTGGCTCAGTAAGATTAAAAACGTCTTGGTGCTGGTGGCAGACCATTGGGAACTGAAGGTTTGGCTCATTAAGATTAAAAACGTCTCACTGCTGGTGGCAGACAATGGGAACTAAAGGTTTGGCACAGTACGATTAAAAACGTCTTGGTGCTGGTGGCAGACCATTGGGAACTGAAGGTTTGTCACAATAAGATTAAAAACGTCTTGGTGCTGGTGGCAGACCATTGGGAACTGAAGGTTTGACACAGTAAGATTAAAAACGTCTTGGTGCTGGTGGCAGACCAATGGGAACTAAAGGTTTGACACAGTAAGATTAAAAACGTCTCACTGTTGGTGGCAGACCAATGGGAACTGAAGGTTTGGCACAGTAATATTAAAAACGTCTCACTGCTGGTGGCAGACAATGGGAACTGAAGATTCGGCACAGTAAGATTAAAAACGTCTCACTGTTGGTGGCATACCATTGGGAACTGAAGGTTTGACACAGTAAGATTAAAAACGTCTCACTGCTGGTGGCAGACAATGGGAACTGAAGGTTTGACAAGTAAGATTAAAAACGTCTTGGTGCTGGTGGCAGACCATTGGGAACTGAAGGTTTGTCACAATAAGATTAAAAACGTCTTGGTGCTGGTGGCAGACCATTGGGAACTGAAGGTTTGGCACAGTAAGATTAAAAACGTCTTGGTGCTGGTGGCAGACCTATGGGAACTGAAGGTTTGACACAGTAAGATTTAAAACGTCTCGGTGCTGGTGGCAGACCAATAGGAACTAAAGGTTTGACACAGTAAGATTAAAAACGTCTCACTATTGGTGGCAGACCAATGGGAACTGAAGGTTTGGCACAGTAAGATTAAAAACGTCTCTGTGCTGGTGGCAAACCAATGGGAACTGAAGGTTTGGCTCAGTAAGATTAAAAACGACTCACTTCTGGTGGCAAACCAATGGGAACTGAAGGTTTGGCTCAGTAAGATTAAAAACGTCTTGGTGCTGGTGGCAGACCATTGGAAACTGAAGGTTTGACACAGTAAGATTAAAAACGTCTTGGTGCTCGTGGCAGACCATTGGGAACTAAAAGTTTGACACAGTAAGATTAAAAACGTCTCACTGTTGGTGGCAGACCAATGGGAACTAAAGGTTTGGCACAGTAAGATTAAAAACGTCTCACTGCTGGTGGCAGACAATGGGAACTGAAGGTTTGGCACAGTAAGATTAAAAACGTCTCACTGCTGGTGGCAGACAATGGGAACTGAATGTTCGGCACAGTAAGATTAAAAACGTCTCACTGTTGGTGGCAGACCATTAAGAACTGAAGGTTTGACACAGTAAGATTAAAAACGTCTCACTGCTGGTGGCAGACAATAGGAACTGAAGGTTTGACAAGTAAGATTAAAAACGTCTTGGTGCTGGTGTCAGACCATTGGGAACTGAAGGTTTGACACAGTAAGATTAAAAACGTCTCACTAGTGGTGGCAGACCAATGGGAACTAAAGGTTTGGCACAGTAAGATTAAAAACGTCTTGGTGCTGATGGCAGACCAATGGGAACTGAAGGTTTGACACAGTAAGATTTAAAACGTCTTGGTGCTGGTGGCAGACCAATGAGAACTAAAGATTTGACATAGTAAGATTAGAAACGTCTCACTGTTGGTGGCAGACCAATGGGAACTAAAGGTTTGGCACAGTAAGATTAAAAACGTCTCACTGTTGGTGGCAGACAATGGGAACTGAAGGTTTGGCACAGTAAGATTAAAAACGTCTCACTGCTGGTGGCAGACAATGGGAACTGAAGGTTCGGCACAGTAAGATTAAAAACGTCTCACTGTTGGTGGCAGACCATTGGGAACTGAAGGTTTGACACAGTAAGATTAAAAACGTCTTGGTGCTGGTGGCAGACCATTGGGAACTGAAGGTTTGACACAGTAAGATTAAAAACGTCTCACTAGTGGTGGCAGACCAATGGGAACTAAAGGTTCGGCACAGTAAGATTAAAAACGTCTTGGTGCTGGTGGTAGACCAATGGGAACTAAAGAATTGACAAGTAAGATTAAAAACGTCTTGGTGCTGGTGGCAGAACATTGAGAACTGAAGGTTTGGCACAGTAAGATTAAAAACGTCTCACTGCTGGTGGCAGACAATGGGAACTGAAGGTTCGGCACAGTAAGATTAAAAACGTCTCACTGTTGGTGGCAGACCATTGGGAACTGAAGGTTTGACACAGTAAGATTAAAAACGTCTTGGTGCTGGTGGCAGACCATTGGGAACTGAAGGTTTGACACAGTAAGATTAAAAACGTCTCACTAGTGGTGGCAGACCAATGGGAACTAAAGGTTCGGCACAGTAAGATTAAAAACGTCTTGGTGCTGGTGGTAGACCAATGGGAACTAAAGAATTGACAAGTAAGATTAAAAACGTCTTGGTGCTGGTGGCAGAACATTGAGAACTGAAGGTTTGGCACAGTAAGATTAAAAACGTCTCACTGCTGATGGCAAACCATTGGGAACTGAAGGTTTGACACAATAAGATTAAAAACGTCTCACTGCTGATGGCAAACCATTGGGAACTGAAGGTTTGACACAATAAGATTAAAAACGTCTCACTACTAGTGGCAGACCAACAGGGCCTGCCCAGATACTCTGTTCAGTCTTTAAGCAAGTTATAATTAGGACACTTGTAATGGCCACACAGCCCCAGTGTAACCTGCAGCCCTATGTGGACTATGATGTCAGCCAATCTCTATAACATAATTGATACTTTATATATCACAATATGATAATTATTACAAAACTTGATTCACAAATTTTATACTATACGTGACAATCTCTTTAAACACTTGATTCAGACACGTCTGCAGATCAAAATATATATATATAATAATTAATTTCTAGGTGTCAAAATTATCTACTTTTTATTCCACTCCATCGGAGTTGAAATCATGTTAACATTTTTATATACACCTTCTTACTTTATTATGTCTTTATTTCTAAAGTTTGTTAACCTTTTATTTCCTGCCACATTTGATTGCTGTGAACTTTTATTGAAAAGTGAAGGTTATATTAGTAATCTGTTCAGAATCTGGGTTATCAGTTAGTGACATTAGTTGTCTGTCACTTTATAATCGGTGGTCTGATTTTGTTGATGTGCGTTGCCGTAATGTCTGTTTAATGTTTATTTTAGACACCAAAGACTGGCACTGAGTTGTGTCTGCCAAAGTGATGATTAAATTGAGATAATTTCAATATGTTTGTTGTTTATTCTTATTTTATCTTGCTTTTTGTTCAGCATTCATCTTTGAAATGTCCGTTGTCACTTGTGTTGTTCCTACAATATGTTGGCATTAATGATTAGCACATCTGATTTTAGAAAACTTCTAATTAGTTGCATTTTACAACATGCTTGTTTCGGAGCAAGGGGTCTGTTCTTGTTGTGGAGCAGGGGTCTGTTCTTGTTGTGGAGCAGGGGGTCTGTTCTTGTTGTGGAGCAGGGGGTCTGTTCTTGTTGTGGAGCAGGGGGTCTGTTCTTGTTGTTGAGCAGGGGGTCTGTTCTTGTTGTTGAGCAGGGGTCTGTTCTTGTTGTGGAGCAGGGGGTCTGTTCTTGTTGTGGAGCAGGGGGTCTGTTCTTGTTGTGGAGCAGGGGTCTGTTTTTGTTGTGGAGCAGGGGGTCTGTTCTTGTTGTGGAGCAGGGGGTCTGTTCTTGTGGAGCAGGGGGTCTGTTCTTGTTGTGGAGCAGGGGGTCTGTTCTTGTTGTGGAGCAGGGGGTCTGTTCTTGTGGAGCAGGGGGTCTGTTCTTGTTGTGGAGCAGGGGTCTGTTCTTGTTGTGGAGCAGGGGGTCTGTTCTTGTTGTGGAGCAGGGGGTCTGTTCTTGTTGTGGAGCAGGGGGTCTGTTCTTGTTGTGGAGCAGGGGGTGTGTTCTTGTTGTGGAGCAAGGGCTCTGTTCTTGTTGTGGAGCAGGGGTCTGTTCTTGTTGTAGAGCAAGGGGTCTGTTCTTGTTGTGGAGCAAGGGTTCTGTTCTTGTTGTTGAGCAAGGGGTCTGTTCTTGTTGTGTCAGTAAAAATCAAAAGAGCGTTGTGTGACTCAATCTTCTTGCCAACCCTGTGCTATCAGTGCCTGCTCTGGACAATGACAGCAAAAGAGGAAAGAAAAATGACAACTGAAATGAGATTCCTGTGAAGGGCTTCTTATATAACAAGAAAAGGTCAGATCAGCAACGATGAATTCTGATCGAAATTCGGGGTAGTAGCAGTTCTGGGTTTTATTAAACAAGGAGTGAAATGGTTTGACCATAAAGTGCGGATGAAATAAATATATATAAATTGATATATATATATATATATATATATATATATATATATATATATATATATATATATATATATATATATATATATATATATATATATATAGACACAGAGAGAGAGAGAGAGAGACAGGCACAGACAGACACGCACACGCACACAGACGGACCATGGACAGAATAAATAACAGTCCCCGGAAATTCCCATTCACGAACCAGCAGTTTCCCCTAAATGATTCTTCATCTCGACACCGCAAGGTATCGGAGAATCAACATGAGATGAAATGATGACCACGTCTGGGAATGGATCTGTGGCATAGCATACTCAGCTTCTTCATTCAAATCAAGTAAAAGAAAGTATATTGATCGGCACTTATAGAAAGAAGTAGAATTCTTTATTCAAAGCATAGAGTTTAATGCTTGGTGTTGTTCATACATTCAACCAGACGAAATGAAGAAAATTAAATTCTGGCACAGAATGAAAACACCAACATGTAATGCCTCTTCAAGGTAATGAAGAAGAGAAAGACTAGGACCACAGGATAAACTCATAAGTTGAAATTGTTTGTAGAAAGTAAGTCAAAGATTAATGAAGCCTTATGATAATGTTATTATTTTGTTTTTCCATTCGTCTTCTTCAACTGTAAGCGCTGCTGGAAAGTTTTGGTTCACTGATGGATTTGAGTTTTCTTTTATAGACTGCGTTTTGCATGTACATCCATTTTACAGATCTGGATTAATTGTGTGCAGACTATTGGTTCCTCGTCTCTTAGGAAGGTACAGTCCAGCTTTAAAGTAAACAACCCTAACTAATCGACTCATATCTTCTTTCGTTCGCCTGAAATAAGTTGTCTTTGCAGAAATTTTGTCTCTTGTAAAAATTTCACTGTTGTTAGTTTATTCAGTGGTCCATAGAGTTTAAGTTCAACTGTTGTTCTTTCTGGCCAAAAGGTTTGCCTTAATCTGTCAAATTCGGTGCAGTTCTGGAGTACATGCTCTGCTGTCTAGGGCACCTTTCCACAGGTGCACATGGTTTATACGCCTATCTTGAATTTTGTGCACATGTGGTTACGTAATCGGTTGTGCCCGTTCTGAGACGGGGGATAATAACCTGTTCTGGTCTATTCATAATAAAATAATCGACTCTTACGACATGCTTGTTAAGGAGCAGTGAGTCTAATCCTTTTTCTTCACAATGCGGCCCCAGAACCCATCTGAGGACACTATCATTCAAACCAATATTTCTCCATTGTGAATAAAGACACAAATATGATATTGCACAATTTATTGCCATGCATATTTTACTCTGTATCGTCAGGTGTATTACTACAGAGTTGCCATCAATGTATAATTAAGCACGCAATTTCTTTCAAGTGAAATACAAACCACACGGTCTCTGGTTGCACTGTACATGATGTCACCTTTAACCAGCGACTCGTAACTGAGCTTGCCACTTGTAGTTTCTACAACTTGGTACCACTCGTTCTCGCGGCCGGTCACTGTGATGTTTGGTGATCAACGTCATGATTTAAAACGTCTTCATGTGAAACAGGACAGAATAAATTATGTTTCGATTTATCCAGCTTTCACATTCGACTTTATATATTCAAAGAGTTCAAAGAGTTGTTCACGCTGCCATTTCCAATTGTAGATTTTCCGAATTTTTGATTGATCCGTAAGCATTGTCTCTTGCATGTCTCGCAGATGTCTTGAAACATATTGTGACTTGACTCGGGACTCGACTTAGTGACTTGGTAACGATGCCTTGGGACTTGGTTACAATGCCTTGGGACTTGGTGACGATGCCTTGGGACTTGATGACGATGCATTGGGACTTGGGCCGATGCCTTGGGACTTAGTGACGATGCATTGGGACTTAGTGACGATGCCTTGAGACTTGGTAACGATGCCTTGGACTTGGTGATGAGGCCTTGGGACTTGGTGACGAGGCCTCGGGACTTGACGTAGACCTAAAGGGTGGGGACTTAGTCCAACCTCTGCTGTGCAGGACTTTTTGTTATATAGGCGCTACACCTGGGACACTTTTGAACACATGATGAATTCTCCGCATTTTTATGCACATTCTGACACTGATGTTGTCAACATTACACCAGTCACCTTTACTTTACAAAACACACCTATACTTTAGACTGGTTCAGTTGGGAGCCATGGTCACTTATTAAACAAATATATTTTCCTCACCGATTGAATTTACCATTTAAAAAAAAAAAAAAAAACTCATTTTGTGCCACTGAATCATCAGACATATGGTGCTAGACCCATATTTTGTAGACCAAACTACACTGGATGGGTGATATGATTAACATCACGCCCGTCGACTTTACTTCTGATGCTATGTTCTTGACAGCACCGCGATTGCCATGAAAGCAAATCTAACGTTTTAACCTGGAAACTAAGGGAGGTATTATCTCTACCGTCCTTTTCAGGATGAAATTTTTTATTTGAAGCTCCACCCTGGCTTTTGCCGGGGGTCGCAATATAGGCAGGCCGTAAATATGGTCTAATGTCTGAACGCGGTTTCTGGGACCTCTCCACGGCGATCCTCATCCGCATGGTGGCACTTTGTGCCATTGGGTGTTTATCGCTTGTGTGATGTCCTAGTGGGGTAGAAAGTCAGTCAGTCAGACTAAGGGAGGCGATAATAAAAATTAATACTAGCAAAAAACAATAATTCAGGGGTGCTTTCCCTTAGTTCAGTGATTCCAAAACTGTGCACCACGGCGAGCCGCAAAATTTTCGAAGATACACGAGTTTTTTTTTTTTTATCTTTCACATACGAATAGTCATACTTTTACTTAGGTTTGGGCGCCGTGGACAAATTTTAATTGAAAAAAGGCGCCGGGACTAAGAAAAGTTCGGGAAACACAGCCTTAGTAATGAAATAATGACAGTGGAATCTGGGTGTCTCGAAATTAAATATTCGTTCTTAAAATTTGTTCAGAATTCGAGCTGTTCTCAGTCTGTCACAAGTTTACTCACAATAATTATTAAAAAGGATTTTTCAGGATTGTTTAAACTCTAGATGATTGTTTGTATACTTTAACATTGTTAACAATGATTCATGCATACAATTAAACAACACATAGTTTTTTTTTTTTAAGCCTTACGCTAATGTGGGACGCAGTTTTAAAGCCTTACGCTAATGTGGGACGCAGTTTTTAAGCCTTACGCTAATGTGGGACGCAGTTTTTAAGCCTTACGCTAATGTGGGACGCAGTTTTTAAGCCGCACCCCAGCTGTAGTCGGGGGTCCTAATAATATAACCTCACGGTTGTACGGGGTTTCTGGGACTTGCGCGCGGGTAATTCTCATCCGAATGATCCCAACCTGCGTCTCTTGTGTTTAAACTTTCCACTTGTCAGCTCTCAAGTCAACCCAGCTGAAATAATGTAGCATGGAATATCGAGAGAAGTAAAGACGACCGGCATGATAGTTGTGGCATCACCCATCGAGTGAGGATTGGCTTATTTAAATGTTTCTAGTACCATCCTGCAACTCGCCTGTAGAACGTCTTACGTTTCTGTACTTGACTGTGCATGTAAGTTTCTGCATTTAATTATTACAACTTGCATGCATGAGATTGCCGCGAATGTTGGACCTATAAGTGTAACACATTATATACATACCATTACTAGTCCAACAAGTATCAGTTAATTGAACAAGCAAAACACACAAGTCGTTTAATTATATATTTAGACAAGCGGAATAAGTTAAGTGTTAGTAATTACCAATAGCCGGGTTGCTAAGCAACCAGCGACCTCTAAAACAAGCAATGATCTCTCCATAGTACAGCCATTGATCTTCAAATCGTGGGTTCTGTTGTTGGTCAGTACAAACAGTACAAAATACAACATGAAATACGACTAGAACATGTTGATTTTTTTTAGAAGCTTTGTTGAATCTTTTCACTCACAGTTTGCGATATTTAGTTCTCCGCTTGTAAATACTTTGGTCGAAACGTTCGGTTGTATTTGTGCACGTTTTATCTTTTGCCTCCGTCGAACCTTCCTGTCAAATTGTCCGCTGTATTTATCACTTTTGTCGGCTCTTTGTCGATGCGAACGTTTCCTAATGCCGGGATGCCGGGTTCGACCCCAGCTGCGGGCCATGCACCTTGCGCTGGTTTCGACAGTGGCATCAAGAGAGCAGACCGTCCAGAAGCAATGGCAAACTACTGGACGTAAATTTGCCTAGAAAAAACCACACAACAGCAAGGAGCTGTTGGGGTTGGTTCTGCAACGTTCTGTAAAGAATACAAAACTAACCTATTTAGCACCATTTCTCATTAGCTCGGCTAATTTATATATATATATATATATATATATATATATATATATATATATATATATATATATATATATATACACTCACACACACATATATATATATATAATATATATATATAAATATAAAATGTGTGAGTGTGTGTGTGTGTGTGTGTGTGTGTGTGTGTGTGGTTTGTAAGTTTTTATGTACATGTCCGCTAACTATATGCCACGTTGTCTTTATCTACTAGGCAACGTATATTTCATTATTGTAACTTTGTCGTTTGGCCTAAGAATATTTAAGAAATCTGTTTAGAAATTAAAACATTCTGCACAGTATATGTCTCGACGCAACAGTATAACACTCTTTGCAAAATTGCGCTCAACCCCTCAGGAACTGAAATACTGCTGGTATTCGTAACTGTCTCTTCTTGTGTTGTTAGTGACCTTGCGGAGACGGCGCATTTCACATTTATTTATTTTTTTATTGAAAATCAACAGCAGCGTTTATTCATTTTGATTTCATCGCATTCCCAAATAAAGGGACTTTCTTTGTCATCATCCAAACCAATACAGATCCTGACAGCTGACATATAAGTTTTTAAAAGGAGTAGAAAATTATAGGGAAGAGAAAAAGTTGGTAAGAAACAACAAACAGTTTATGTTAGCTTTACAAAATCGATTACAATAAACAAACAGAGGACGTTGCGGCGATTAGCCTTCATCAGCACATAAAGGACAACACAGTACACATACACAAATATGCTTTAACTATGAAGTGACTACATAGGACTCTAATGTATAGAATAAATGATACTCATCTGTGTCCCTGGCGAAAAAACTTCGAATAATGAAATAGGGTCAGCCTATATATCTCCAACGCGCAGGTGGAGGCGAAAAAAGGAGGCGAAAAAAGGAGCGGATTAGACACCGACAGCGTACACTGAGTGTCTAAGGAGGGAGGGAGGGGTTGGCCTATAGGTCGTGACCGGGGTTGGGTTATGGGGATGACATTAATTCATCCGCATGGAATAAAAGTGGTGCCTGTGCCGACCGACCGACCGACCGACCGACCGACTGACCGACCGACCGACCGACCGACCGACCGACCGACCGACCGACCGACCGACCGACCGACCGACCGACCGACCGACCGACCGACCGACCGACAGACAGAACTGGTTAAAAAACAGAATGTAAGGGAGCCATGGAAAAATAGCTAGGGTGGATGGTGAGGTGAGTGGGCGAGTAGGTGGTGATATAGATGGGCGGGTAGAATAGTGGATGGGTAAAGGATGGCTATATTGGTGGATGAATGGAATTGCTAATATATAGAATGGGGTAAAAATTGGGGTCTCGTGATAAGATGCTTCTCTCTTACTGTCAGCTATCAAATAGAGACAGTAAGGATGCTTGTTATACAAAAGTAATCCGTCGAGCCCGACTGAATGTAAAGGAGCGATGAAGGGATAGATGGGAGAACGGCAAGTGTGGATGGTGGAGTGAATGGGTGAGTGTGTCCTGGATAGATGGGTGGGTAGATGAATGGATGGAATGATGGATGACTGTATTAGTGGATAAATGGAATGGTAGATGAATGGATGGGTGGGTAGATGAATGGATGGAATGATGGATGACTATTAGTGGATGAATGGAATGGTAGATGGATGGATGAATCGACCAAATATGAGATGAGGTAAAAACATGAGTCTAGTAACACAGTGCTTCTCTCTTACTGTCAGCTTTCAAATAGAGTCAGTAAGGGTGATTTTTATACAAAGTATTAGTCGAGCCCAAGTGCAAAGCTGGTAACAACCAGAATGGAAGGAAGCGGTGAAAAATAGCATTGAGTGGATGGTGGGATAAATGGTGTGGGTGGATGAATGGGCGGGACAATGGTTTCGTTCGTAGATAGATGCAATGGTAGATGGATGGATGGATCTGCCTATATGTATGCTGATATATTTAAACAGGTTTGTTGCTATGTTTTAGTATCCCGAAGCCATCAGTTGTTAGGGTTAGGGTTACCTCATCTCATTCTCTATCTTGTTAACCCTTAGGTATTATGGATATCGCAACTTTTCGGTCTTGATTCCATTTTAAATACCGTAAATCTGGGAGAAATGTGGCTTTTATGCCTACCCCCAGGAGTGAACCCGGACCACGAGGAGTTCGTCACCTGCTCACCGCGCAATCCGGTTTAGCCAACTACGCAAGAGAGCCGGTGATTTAAACAGGTAAAAACAAGGGTCTCATACTGTGAGACCAACGACAAAAGATGGGTGATGGGGCCAGCATCACACCGGCCGCCTCTACTTCCCGGGACTGCACCCGGTACCCACTCAAGGCTGGGTCGACCTGGGAGCCAAGGTCATTTTTGAAGAAAAGTCCGGCTCCGGCAGGGAGCGAACCCACGACCTTCCGAACGTCTAGCCGCTCTGCCACGGCGACTCCCGTCAACTCAGGTCAATTGTTTGAACAAAAAACAAAGACACAAACACAGACGAATTGTCAAATCATGTCTTTATTTTGCTTTCCTCTACTTAATGCGAGTGCTAATTTATACTTGCACGTTTCTCATTCAGCTGATTCACTGCAACTACAAACTCTAACAGCTCAGAAACTAACAAACTCTATAACAGCTCAGTAACTTACAAACTCTAACAGCTCAGTAACTAACAAGATTGACAGCGCCTGCTTTGATAAAGAAGGCCTAGCAAGCACCAGCCGCGCCACAAAGGATGTGATCTGGTGAAACGCTAATGGAGACAAATCTGTCCTGACAATGAATGTTTGTGTCGTGTTAGAAACCTGCATTCGGGTTATTGATTGGTAGAATTCAGTCGTGCATTGGGGCCGTCTCCGTAACAGTAGACATTACATTGGTTAACGAGATATACAACAATGGTCGTCTGGTTCATTCAAGTAATTGTTGTCAACATCGTTTTGTTTTATGGGTTGCTGTCCGCATCTCATCGCCTCATCACTCATTTTTTTTTTGTAGCAGTGATTTTGCTAAAGGATACTACGAGTTACTTGAGTTTGTGCCCTAATGTAAAAAACATATTATGCAGAAAATATTTTTTATTCATCTTTTTTTCCAAGTGCAAATGTGTACCAGTTGGTACGTCACCGTTTATTTATCATTCTCTCTGATGGCGAGGGTTCCAGGCCATTGCTTTCTTCCTTGCCTGTGTGGGTTTCGGGGTCCATGTGGGGGGGGGGGGGGAGGGGGGGGGAGAAAGAAAGTAGACTCGGTGCTCCACAACAAGCAAATCATTTAAGGTGACCAAGTGAGAGTTTTTATAAACGTTTTCTTTTTCTTGTTCACCGGCTGTGAATTCCGGCGGTAAGTCGCGGTTGTTCGTCCAACTGGACTTTGGCTTTTACCTTGACCTGAGTTTTGCGTGTAAATCCGTTTTACTGGCTTATTTGTTTGCAGTTCTCGTTCCCCGCCAATGATCTGTAGAGCCTAAAAGTGCAGATTTCGCGGCTTAGCTGTTCACAGCAACAAAACGCACCAATTCCTCTTTTGAAGTCAAAGGCTGAAGAAGAAGAAGAAAAAGAAGAAGAAGAAGAAGAAGAAGAAGAAGAAGAAGAAGAAGAAGAAGAAGAAGAAGAAGAAGAAGAAGAAGAAGAAGAAGAAGGAGGAGGATTAGGTGGTAGTGGTGGAGGAGGACAAGGGCGAGGAGGAAGAAGAGGAAAAGAAAAAGAAGAAGAGCTACCATGAGAACATCTAATTTACCTACCATATGTCGTGGCACTACCAACGTTCCAACATCAGCATCTTATTCCTTTTGCGTTTATCGCATTCCCATTAATAAAGGAACTATCTCTGTCATCATCAAACTTATATCTATTCCCTGCCTTCCTCCCACCTGCTAAATCAGCAACCGAACCGAACCGAACCGAACCGGCTAATTTCGATTGCAAACTGAACTTCATTGCCCGTGACTTCCATTTATTATCCAGCCCATTTCACCACAACACGAGCAATGGTCGCGTCCCTCTGACTGGGTCACTAATTGATCCCTGTCACCGCCCTACTCGATTATCCTTAAAAGTCTGCCTGGCACATAGGATGTTTTATATTGGATGCACTTGTCAGCACGCTCCTGGCCAGGTCCCTATTTGTGGTAATATTCTCTTTCTTTAACCATGTGACTTGCCGGTTTGGGTCATGGTTTAGGGATTGTTATTATTTTATTAGTTGATAAAATAAAAATCTCAGTCGAAACGTTCCTTTATATCTGATATCTGTGAGTATCTCCCTCTTGCCTCCCTTCTCTTGTTCGTCCAGCTTTAGAGAATTTAAAAAAAAGTTGGGGGGGGGGGGGAAATGGGGGATGGGGGTGGCAATAACTAGGAATGAACACACTGTAATTATATTACACTCATATTACACTTTGCAGCTGACATCAATGTTATACACGTGGACTAAAAGAAGTTTATGTGAAAAGACATTTGGAACTAGTATGAACTCAGGTCCAGCTCCGCCCAGCTTTATACTAGCTGACCTGTCACTGATGATTGCTCAGGCTGGTCTACGTTAGAGGGTTGTAGGATACACTTTCACGTCAGACTTAGGTTCAGTGTGTATGTGGATAGAGGGTTTGGATCAGGGCCAGTTGTACATGTTACGATATCGTTAAACCCGCTCAGATATTGTAATATAAAGAACGCGTGGCCGCCGGTAAGACCGTCGAGACAGTGCAATGTCACACTAACCTGATACCCCTGCCACTAACTTACGCGTCTCAAAGGTTAACGCTCGTGAATGAACGTCCAGTCAATGTCCTGGCTCGACTTGGCACACATGATGGTGTAGCTGGGCCTGAGTTCGTTACATGTTCAAGAGATTTTGCCAGACATGATCACTAAACAGGTAACCAACGAGGTATAGTAAACCAACATACTTGTAGAACTGGTGTTAGCAGTGGCCACACGCCGAGGAAAATACTGAAGATTAGACCCGAGCCCCTATAGACGTGTCCGACGTGGAACAAGGATGATTGGTCGATTCACTAGCTAACTAGCGTGAGAAGGGTGGCCTTGACCTGCATAAACTTCCAGGCAGGCTTTATTCTTTTTAATCCGGAAAATATTGCAGGGAAATAGCAAATAAAATATACAAGAATAATTAATACATAAAGCATTCAGTTATGGACTAGTAATAAAATACAAACAAATCAATAGTGACCTTAATAAAAAAATGAAATAACTGGAGACAGTAACCGAGTTTACATAATACAATTACCAGGAAAATATATGTAAGTCAAGAACAAGCACTGAAGTTGGTAGCTGCTCGATTCAAGTTGTTTGAATTGTGTAATAAAATTAATCAGAAACTCACAATCTTAAAGGGTACAGAATGGGTCGAAGCCCCAAGGTTTCTACGTGCCGACCTCTACTACTACTACTACTTCTACTACTACTACTATTACTACTACTACTACTACTACTACTACTACTACTGCTACTACTACTACTACTACTACTGCTGCTGCTGCTGCTGCTACTGCTGCTCCTCCTCCTCCTTCTCCGTCCTTGGGTTTGTGAGCGCAAGTATTTCGGAGAATACTGAGGTGTCTCGTTGGCGCCCAATGATCCCGGATTCGTACGACCTTTTAGGCTGTAATTTTCAGAGCCTGAACCATATAGAATATACCTGGTGCTATGTAGTCGTCCCTCTAAAACTGTCACTACTGTCTGTATGTAATTATTTTTTAGGACGCTATAGACAAGGGGCGTGAGACAGAAGAGTTAGCGCCGCGTGGCTAGTGCTGTCGCCACGGACTGTACATATTAGGGTGTACAGACTATGTACAGGTTTTGCCCCCTACAGAAAAACTCCACTACTTTATCTGGGGTCAAAGCCGGGTCTCTTCTTTAACCATTTTAAAAACATTTCTGAATACTTTCCTCCCCTTTCCAAAAGAAGTATAATGGGTGAGTTTAACTCTGTAATCAATCACTGCCTGTAGAACACAAGAGATTGTTAGTGTTGTTTATGTCAGCAACTTTGATGTGAAGCTACTTTGATCTGTAATGTACCGAGGCACCCAGAGACTTCGCGTCCAGTGTTTGTTTTAATTTGTAATCAATCAATTCTGACCGGACGTTGATTGGTTTATAGTTTATTGTGTACTTTAATGTAGGTTTTGTTTAATGTGTACGCTTTCAATGCCAAAGAATTGTTAATTTACTTCTGTCTAGTCCTTTCGTTCGTAGTTTAATAGGGGTAAAAAATATGACCAAGTTTAACCCTACTAAGAACAGGGTACTTAAATGTTTTACAACTACATCTCATCTGCTTAAAGATTTCGTAGGGGATTCTTAGGGATCTCTAGGGGTTTCCCTGGACAGTACCATTTCGGGGGAAGAGGGTTTAGGGCTAAATGAATAGCGACTTTTACTAAGCCTAACCATCCTATACAATGTGACGTTCTGGGAATTTCCTTATTTAATCTCGGAGCTGACGAGATGTAGTCGTATAAACTTTAAGTGCGGAGAACAGCTTCAGTTATAATTGTGGTCCGGTTTTACTTGCGCTAAGTTTAATGTACCAATAGTTTACTCCTTTCGTTGTCACGGCAGGGCTATTGCTGTTCTGGTGCACGCAAAAATCATTCCAGGTCAGAACGCCTGGATAAGGGTCATCTCCGCATTTGATGCTGGAACAGCCGAAGCGCGCGACAGAGAGGTCCAATCTTACATAAATAATTATCTCTAGCGTAGTTAGCTAAACTGGATTGCGCGGTGACCGGATGACGAACTCCTTGTGGTCCGGGTTCACTCCCGGGGGTAGGCAGAAAAGCCACATTTCTCCCAGATTTACGGTATTTACGATGGAATCAAGGCCGAAAGGTTGCGACATCCATAATACCGAGCCTAAGGGTTAACAACTCATGGCTTCTGGATACTAAAAAACACACACACACACACACAAAACAACAGAAATTATTACACGACGTTGATGTGATTGGGCTTCAAGAGACCCGGTTAAACGGTTAGGAAGTTCTGACAGTTTCAGGCTTCCAAAGTTATCATTAGAGCAGGCACCTGGGTCAGGCGATCCTAGTCAGGCGTGGGATAAAATCCCAACAAAGATATTCAAGCGCAGGTAGTGAAAGTAGAAGGAGGTAAACGATGTCAACATCTATGTTTGCAATAATAAGGTAGACCAAGAGAAGTTGAGGGTCCTAACTGATATCTGCGATCAGTTAAACACCAGCATCATCATGTGTGGTGACTTCAACGCAAGGGGTCGGAAATGTGACAACACCGCGGTCAACAAACAGGGTGAAGCATTGGAGGAGGCACTGACAGACACGGAGCTGATCTACTTGAACGATTGCAGACCCAACAGAATCCCTGAAAGAGAAGGTAACAGCGCCCTTGATCTCGCTCTGGTCTTCCCTAGAATGAGTGCCCCTTGATCTCGCTCTGGTCTTCCCTAGAATGAGTGCCCCTTGATCTCGCTCTGGTCTTCCCTAGAATGAGTGCCCCTTGATCTCGCTCTGGTCTTCCCTAGAATGAGTGCCCCTTGATCTCGCTCTGGTCTTCCCTAGAATGAGTGCCCCTTGATCTCGCTCTGGTCTTCCCTAGAATGAGTGCCCCTTGATCTCGCTCTGGTCTTCCCTAGAATGAGTGCCCCTTGATCTCGCTCTGGTCTTCCCTAGAATGAGTGCCCCTTGATCTCGCTCTGGTCTTCCCTAGAATGAGTGCCCCTTGATCTCGCTCTGGTCTTCCCTAGAATGAGTGCCCCTTGATCTCGCTCTGGTCTTCCCTAGAATGAGTGCACTCTGCCAGTAGGGTGTACTGCGACATCATTTAAGCGACTACCCGGCATGCTCGATTTTGGTCAAGAAAACAACACGTACAAAGTCCCAAAAACCAGACGCCATTTTTAAGTACAGGGTACACCAGACTTATGTAACTGGGCGTATACCAGACAGGGTGCACAGCACACCGCGGAGGAAGACAGATCTCAATGAACAACTCCCATATTACACACCTGAAGTCGCCAAGCGATGGACAGAGATACGAAGTGCCACCAAGGAATGGGAGAAATGCAGAGAGTCTTCGAGACTGTCTGATGCTCACAGGCAAGCTATGACAGAAAGAAAAGATTCCATCACTGGACACTTTAAACATACTGCGAGAGAGGTTAAGCACACCACGTGGAAGGCATATTGCAATGAAATAGGGTGCGAAAAAAGCCTCACAAAATTATGGCGACTCCATGGCAGTATAAACGGCGGCAAATAATCGTGCCTGAACTAAAGATGGACAGTTGGGTGATCTTAAAATCTGACGAAGAGAAAGTTGAGTCACTCCTTCACAGATTTCTCCTGCAAACCGAAAAGACAAGAGACGAGAGGAGGCAGATGAAACTAACAGTCCCCGAAAGGCACATCGTTGAAGTGGATGGGGAAGATGACACAGTGTACTCTCTGTTGCAAACATCAGAACTATTTCAGCACATCGCTGAAGTGAGGGGAAGATGACACAGTGTACATCTCTGTTGCAAACATCAGAGCTATTTCAGCACATCGCTGAAGTGGATGGAGAAGATGACACAGTGTACCTCTCTGTTGCAAACATCAGAGCTATTTCAGCACATCGCTGAAGTGGATGGAGAAGATGACACTGTGTACATCTCTGTTGCAAACATCAGAGCTATTTCAGCACATCGCTGAAGTGGATGGAGAAGATGACACAGTGTACATCTCTGTTGCAAACATCAGTACTATTTCAGCACATCACTAAAGTGGATGGAGAAGATGACACAGTGTACATCTCTGCTGCAAACATCAGAGCTATTTCAGCACATCGCTGAAGTGGATGGAGAAGATGACACAGTGTACCTCTCTGTTGCAAACATCAGAGCTATTTCAGCACATCGCTGAAGTGGATGGAGAAGATGACACTGTGTACATCTCTGTTGCAAACATCAGAGCTATTTCAGCACATCGCTGAAGTGGATGGAGAAGATGACACAGTGTACATCTCTGTTGCAAACATCAGAACTATTTCAGCACATCACTAAAGTGGATGGAGAAGATGACACTGTGTACATCTCTGTTGCAAACATCAGAGCTATTTCAGCACATCGCTGAAGTGGATGGGGAAGATGACACAGTGTACTCTCTGTTGCAAACATCATAACTAATTCAGCACATCGCTGAAGTGGATGGGGAAGATGACACAGTGTACATCTCTGTTGCAAACATCAGAACTATTTCAGCACATCGCTGAAGCGGATGGAGAAGATGACACAGTGTACCTCTCTGTTGCAAACATCATAACTATTTCAGCACATCGCTGAAGTGGATGGGGAAGATGACACAGTGTACATCTCTGTTGCAAACATCAGAACTATTTCAGCACATCGCTGAAGCGGATGGAGAAGATGACACAGTGTACCTCTCTGTTGCAAACATCATAACTATTTCAGCACATCGCTGAAGTGGATGGGGAAGATGACACAGTGTACATCTCTGTTGCAAACATCAGAGCTATACCGAAGACCTGTCTCGACATATCACCACGGCCCGATGGCGTAAGATACAGTGACTTCAAATGTCTGGATGAAACAGACAAAATGGAACTATCCAGGGCATTTAACAAAAACATTAAAAGCGGCATTGTCCCTGAAGACTTCCTCCACAACTATCTCAGACCCGTTCCTACGCCTGGGAAGAGCATGAAAAAGTAAACATCTATAGAACTATCACACTTTATAACACAGTAGGAAATCTCATAGGGAAAAATAGTGGCCAGAAAGTGACTCAAAAAGAGGAGCAAAGTGGTCTTTTGGCAGCTACACTAAGTGGGTGCCGCTCGGGCAAAGATACCTGGTTCAACGCTGCACTGTTTTCTTACACGACATGTATGAGTGCTTCCAGGATTGGAAACTGCCGCAGCCGCTAATGACTTAGAAGACGCGTACAACAGCGTTCCATGCAACATGCTCATCAAAACCTCAACACGTCTCAAAACGTTTGCCTCAAGATCACCACTGTCTCTCGTTCTCTTTAATGCGTACATATAATTAGTTACCAGTGCACAGATAGTATGTCTGGGCAGAACAATGTCGTTCGCAAAAGATATTATCTGTCTACCGACAAGGAAACAACAGGGATAAAATTACAACAACGCTACAGCATGAGTAAGACTCAGTGAGTGGTGCCAGGAATCAAACGCACAGCTTAACGTGGCAAAGGCTTCCTTAACATGGTTCTTCTTGGATATCCACATTGCCAGTACCCCTACGCCAGTCGTGAGCATCTGCGGTATAGAAATTGATAGAACGGACACAATGAGATACCTGGCATAAACTTCACAAATGCTTGTCATACAAAAATCACGTATACAATGTCATAGTTAGAGCTAAGAAAGATCTGACGGCGATGGCATATGCCGACATTGATTAACTTCTACTTTTCCTGCTCTATCATGGATTTGTACCAAGCATTAAAGACTACGGTCTGGGCCTCCTTACTGTCAGCATAATTCTGCTAGAAAGACTGGACCGGGTACAAAATGAGACCATGAGACTCATACTCGGCTGCACAAAAGTCACCTCGTGCCACGCTATGTTGTATACCCAGCTGGCAGGTCACCAATGCAAACGGGAAGAAGCTCGGACAGAGCTGATATCATCACTTTTTTAAGGTCTAGGCTGGAGGATAATGGCGAACTCCGATGCGAACACGACTGCATAACCGAAGATTTGCTCCCGAAAACGCATTCCATCATGATTAGTTTGTGACCAAATGCTTTCAAGCCTAGGCCCTCAAGTGACAGGCAAAAAAAGTCACGTTCTTGTCCATGGCGTGAAGCTCACCTAAAGTGTTAACTCTGTTAACAAGAAAGAATTTAATAAGACATAAAGTTCAGGATACACATTCATTTATCATAAAACATAAAGTTTAGGATGCCTTTTCATTTCTCATAAGTCAAAGTTCAGGATGCCTTTTCATCTATCATAAGACAAGGTTTAGGCAGCCAATTCATTTATAAAAAAAGTAAAGTCGGGAAGCCGTCCAGCTACAGCGACGTTCCTCCATTTACCCCAAAGTTTTAACTCTGGTACCCATTTCCTAAAGGCTGGGTGAGTGCCGGGAACCGCCTGGTTTCGAACAACCTGCCTATTCATTTATTATAAGACATAAAGTTTAGGATGCCTATTAATTTATCATAAACATAAAGTTTAGAATACCTATTCATTTATCACAATAATTTATATTTTAGAGAAACAAAAAATAAAACAGAGAAAAACAACTACAATTGTAGAGAATGTAATCATTTATTTATTTTGCAGAAAAAAGTTCCCACCCTGGCCCTCCACACAAATGACATGTATGTACATACTGACTACACAATCCTTTCTCTCTCCAGTTTGTTACAAAACTACTAGTTAAATATGAATGTACAGAAACAATGTTACAGAAACATTTTATTCCCACTGTGTGTTGTCTGAGAGAAAATTAATTCTCACATTTGTCTGTGTGAGAGAGTGTAGTATTCTCACCTTGTTGTTTTGTGTGAGAGACAATTGCTCACTGTGTTGTGTGAAAACAAAAACTGACAACCAATTTCACACAAGAAAGCTGTGGAGTTCTAGAGAAACTGACTTAATTTCTAATGCAAACTACTAGAGAAACTAAAATTGACCCCTCCACTAGTTTTATCTAGAATTAAGATGAGTACTAGAGAAACAGACCCATTGACTTTCTCTTGACAATGTTATGGACTAGAGAAACAGACCCATTGACTTTCTCTTGACAATGTTATGGACTAGAGAAACCAGGAGTGTCTAGCCTGAGTTGGACTGGACAAGGAGGGGGTGGGGGTGGGGGGGGGGACTGGACAAAAGAATAAGCAGGAAATGACAACATACTTCCATACAATTTCTGTTACCTACATCAGGTTCTTCCTCTACTTCATGCAGGGCTATGTTGGTAACCATCTCTGTTCACATCCTTGTGTATATCATATCATTTTATTCATTTTTGCAACAGATTTTTCTCTCTATGCAATGATGCCAAACTATCATCTTTCTCCTTTAGTCTTCTCCTGCCCCAATTATCTTACTGTCAATTTAAAAAAAAAAAAAGAGCTACCAGGACACTCACAAAACTGCTCTCAACTCTTCTGACATCAACATAGCAATATGGGAGCTGCTGCATGGGACCTTTCTCAATGGCATACATCCCTCAGGCATGGTGCCTCAGCCTGTCAGGCAACAGAGGCTGCACTAATGATTTGAACCTGGGTCTCCTGCATTAAAGCCCAGCATTCTGACTGTTTGGCCAGCTGTTCCTCTACGAAAAAACAACAACACAAAAACTTGTCTGCTTTCTGTAAACCTAGCAAGGAATAAAGCAACATCACTCATTCGATAAAGGTACATATGTAGACACATAAATGTATGTATTTATGACACTGTGTAGTTGAAAGAACAGTGTTTGTCTTCTTCCTGTTCACGCTCACTGACTTTAGATTCTGGCAGACAGTTTTGGTTGTTCGTCGACTTCTGGACTTGAGTCTTGTTCCAGAAACTGAGGTTTGCGTGCACATCTTGTATTCATATCTGACTCATTTGTATGCAGATTGTTGGTTCCTTGACTCCTGGGCAGATGTACTCCAACTTTGAAGGAATAAACTACAATATCTCTCATTTAATTAATTTATGTGGTTTCTGTGGACCATTTTGGAGGAGGACAAAAACAGAGCAGACAAATGACCCTTAACATCATCATCATGTAGCAGGTCCTTTGCAGAAAGTCGCTCTCATCACGGTCTGCCTGAAAGAAACTCAGTCTCTTGCCAGTTCTCCCACCTCATTTACTTTCAAACTCAAGGAGTCACTTATATCCTGTGCCCATCTTCGTGTCGGTCAGCCCCTGCCCCTCCTTCCTGGTACCATGCCTTCTGCTATAATTTTGTCCAATCAGTCGTGGCGCTTGATATGACCAAAATGTTTCAGCTTTGGAGAAAGGATGCTGTTTATTAGCCAATCTTCCTTGATGTTCAGATCTTTTAAGATGTCAGTATTTCTCATCTTCTTTGTCCAAGATATTCTGAGAAAAGCAAGTCATAAAGGCTACTAATTATAGAGTTTTACTTAAATCTGATGTGTTGGGCCGAAAGTCGTAGTTATTGCAGGGTAGCTGTAAACCACGATACAACTTGCCAACCATCATTTCAGAGGCACATGCAGGAGCAGTAAAACTGTTTATTTTTTTCATATCTGCTTTTATTTGTTCTTCATTCACAATCTGCATGTGATTTGTGTGTCCACTTTTGACATATAAAGAGATGGTATCTCACATATTTGGTAATCTTAGTTTCAGCTTGATAGCAAACAGGTCACCCCATAGTTGCTCTGCTCCTGTGCCAACGAAAAACACACAGAATGTATATCGCAGTCCCTTGTGGAAAGATTGACAGACTGTTATCTCAGCATATCTAGCATACACACGCATAAAAAGCATACGGTAGCCATCCAAAGTGCTAACACAAACAGTCCGACATTAGAAATGCAGTTCATCATCGACGATAGCAGAAGTCACCAACAGATCAACAGTTGCACACGTGATCAATTTTAATCACATAATGGCACCACTAATATTGCGACAACAGGCATTACACCACTTTCTGAATCTACAATTCACACTACCACGTTGGTCAAGTTGAAAAACATTCAAAATGATTTCTGCAGCTCACAGTGTCATGCCATGCACCCAACTCAGAAGCTGGGTGACAAAACTATATCCTTTCAGTCTAAAAATGGAGCAAAAATGAAACAGCCACCATCTGGCGAAAGCAAAAAATTTGCTGCGGCTCAAAACAGTGGCCATGCCTAGCGTCCATAGGCATGAGAGGTTCTCAAATCTTCTGACACATGAGAGGTTCTCAAATCTTCTGACATATGCACGAGAGCAGTGTCCATGGCTTATGAGTTGTGAGTCCAACTCGTAATTCCAACGTACCGCGATCAAAACCGACTGCTGGCTGCATGGATTTTTATCATGGTATGGGGTCTCCTAGGTCGACCCAGCCTAAAATGATTACCAGGATGGCTGTCCTGGGGAAGTAAAGACAGCTGGCGTAATGCTGACCACATTATCCACCTAGTGCCAAGTGGCCTGTAAAAATATTGGATGCTTTTCTCATATGCCTGATGCGCCTAAGGCAAGAAAAGGAATATACATGAGACGCTGGATATATGGACACCAGGTCATCAACAGTTGTGAATCTTTCACTATCTATGTGTCAGATTTCATTATATGTCATGTAAGATTATCAAACCTGTCAACAGATATGCAAGATTGTAAAAAAAAAAAAACAGAATCACACTATCAGGCAAGTGCATAATAGCTCCCAAATCTTGTGCCACGTACATGAGAGGTTCTCAAATCTTGTGCCACGTACATGAGAGGTTCTCAAATCTTGTGCCACGTACATGAGAGGTTCTCAAATCTTGTGCCACGTACATGAGAGGTTCTCAAATCTTGTGCCACGTACATGAGAGGTTCTCAAATCTTGTGCCACGTACAATAGAGGTTCTCAAATCTTGTGCCACGTACATGAGAGGTTCTCAAATCTTGTGCCACGTACATGAGAGGTTCTCAAATCTTGTGCCACGTACATGAGAGGTTCTCAAATCTTGTGCCACGTACATGAGAGGTTTTCAAATCTTCTGTGCATGTGAGAGGTTTTCAAATCTTCTGTCCATGTGAGAGGTTCTCAAATCTTCTGTCCATGTGAGAGGTTTTCAAATCTTCTGTCCATGTGAGAGGTTTTCAAATCTTCTGTCCATGTGAGAGGTTCTCAAATCTTCTGTCCATGTGAGAGGTTCTCAAATCTTATGCTCTATGCATGAGAGGTTCTCAAATCTTCTGTCCATGTGAGAGGTTCTCAAATCTTTTGTCCATGTGAGAGATTTTCAAATCTTCTGTCCATGTGAGAGGTTTTCAAATCTTCTGTCCATGTGAGAGGTTCTCAAATCTTCTGTCCATGTGAGAGGTTCTCAAATCTTATGCTATATGCATGAGAGGTTCTCAAATCTTCTGTCCATGTGAGAGGTTCTCAAATCTTTTGTCCATGTGAGAGATTTTCAAATCTTCTGTCCATGTGAGAGGTTTTCAAATCTTCTGTCCATGTGAGAGGTTCTCAAATCTTATGCTATATGCATGAGAGGTTCTCAAATCTTCTGTCCATGTGAGAGGTTCTCAAATCTTCTGTCATACACATGAGAGGTTCTGAAATCTTCTGTCATACACATGAGAGGTTCTGAAATCTTCTGTCATACACATGTTAGGTTCTCAAATCTTCTGTCATACACATGAGAGGTTCTCAAATCTTCTGTCATACACATGAGAGGTTCTCAAATCTTCTGTCATACACATGAGAGGTTCTGAAATCTTCTGCCATACGCATGACAGGTTCTCAAATCTTTTGCTATATGCATGAGAGGTTTTAAAATTTTCTGTCATTGGCATGAGAGGTTCTCAAATCTTCTGACATATGCATGGGAGGTTCTCAAATCTTCTGACATATGCATGGGAGATTCTCAAATCTTTTCTGACATATGCATGGGAGGTTCTCAAAACTTCTGACATATGCATGGGAGGTTCTCAAATCTTTTCTGACATATGCATGGGAGGTTCTCAAAACTTCTGCCTTGTGAGAGGTTTTCAAATCTTCTGCCTTGTGAGAGGTTCTCAAATCTTCTGCCTTGTGAGAGGTTCTCAAATCTTCTGCCTTGTGAGAGGTTCTCAAATCTTCTGCCTTGTGAGAGGTTCTCAAATCTTCTGCCTTGTGAGAGGTTTTCAAATCTTCTACCATGTGAGAGGTTCTCAAAACTTCAGCCATTTAAGAGGTTTTCAAATCTTCTGCCATATGCATGATAGATTCTTAAAAGTTCTGACATATGCACAAAAGTTTTTCAAATCTTCTGCCATCAGAAAGGTTCTCAAATCTTCTGACATATGTATGAGAGATTCTCAAATCTTCTGCCATATGCATGAGAGATTCTCAAATCTTCTGACATATGCATGACAGGTTCTCAAATCTTCTGACATATGTATGAGAGTTTCTCAAATCTTCTGACATATGTATGAGAGATTCTCAAATCTTCTGCCATCAGAAAGGTTCTCAAATCTTCTGCCATGTGAGAGGTTCTCAAAACTTCAACCATTTAAGAGGTTTTCAAATCTTCTGCCATATGCATGATAGATTCTTAAAAGTTCTGACATATGCACAAAAGTTTCTCAAATCTTCTGCCATCAGAAAGGTTCTCAAATCTTCTGACATATGCATGAGAGGTTCTCAAATCTTCTGACATATGCATGAGAGGTTCTCAAATCTTCTGACATATGCATGAGAGGTTCTCAAATCTTCTGACATATGCATGAGAGGTTCTCAAATCTTCTGACATATGCATGAGAGGTTCTCAAATCTTCTGACATATGCATGACAGGTTCTCAAATCTTCTGACATATGCATGACAGGTTCTCAAATCTTCTGCCATCTGAAAGGTTCTCAAATCTTCTGACATATGCATGAGAGGTTCTCAAATCTTCTGACATATGCATGAGAGGTTCTCAAATCTTTTGACATATGCATGAGAGGTTCTCAAATCTTCTGACATATGCATGACAGGTTCTCAAATCTTCTGCCATCTGAAAGGTTCTCAAATCTTCTGACATATGCATGACAGGTTCTCAAATCTTCTGCCATCTGAAAGGTTCTCAAATCTTCTGACATATGCGTGAGAGATTCTCAAATCTTCTGACATATGCATGACAGGTTCTCAAATCTTCTGACATATGTATGAGAGTTTCTCAAACTTCTGTCACAGGCATGAGACCAAAAAAAAAATTCTTGAGAGTTAATTTTCTGACATATTTCAGCGACTGACGCAGGACCTTATTTGGAAAGATATATATAATAAATGAATTTGTAACTTGTTTTTCTTTAATTTAACAAATACTTTAATCCAGCAGATATATCCTAAGGTCTATCATAGTATTTATATGCCCTCACATTTTCTTCCTTTTGCACACAACAATTTTATAAAACACTGTTACTATCTGTCTAAAAGTCACTTTCCCAATGACAAGCAAACAGAATGTAAAAACTTCTAATAAACAGACAACAGGAGAACAATGCAGAAGTAAATTAATTACAAGTAAAAATATCTAAGAGACTTGCAGAAATGAACACAAAAAAGTTTAGTACTGTTACTGACTGGATTACAATTCTTATGCTGTTTCAAGTCTTCTCATCCATAAGGAGACATATCAACACCAGTATCTCTTCCTACTGTCATTTATCAGGGGAAATATAAAAACTAGGATCTCCTCCTTTTGGCTCGTTCATCAGAGCAGAAATAAAAACTATGATCTCTAGCTATCTCATTTATCAGAGAAAATATAAGAACTCGTCCTCATGTCTCATTTATCAGGACAAACATTAAAGTAGAATCTCCTCCTATTTTCTTATTCATCAAAGCAAATATAAAAAGTAGGATGAGGGCTGCGTTAGCGCAATCGATAAAAAGCTCGCTTTCAAATCCAGCTGCGACTTACTGCAGCCCACAGTCGGTGTTCGAAATCGGGCAGCTCCCGTGGTTCACCCAGCCTCTAGGAAATGGGTAGTAGAGTAACACTCTGGGGTAAATGGAGGAACGTTGCCCTAGCTACAGAGTTACATGCGAACGGCGACACAGGCGGACAATTCTTATCAGCTATCCGTACGGGTGGCAGAGCACTTATGGTTTATAACCGTGTGCAATGACGCTGGTTCACATCTACCAACTTTACCTTTTACCTTTACCTTTATAAAAAGTAGAATATCTTCCTACTTTTTTCATCAGATTAAACATAAACACTAAGATCTCCTCCACTGTACCATTTGTCAGGACAATTATAAAAACTAGGATCCCCTCCTACTGTCCCATTTATCAGAGCACATATAAAAACTAGGATCCCCTCCTACTGTCCCATTTATCAAAGCACATATAAAAACTAGGATCTCCTCCTACTGTCCCATTTATCAGAGCACATATAAAAACTAGGATCCCCTCCTACTGTCCCATTTATCAAAGCACATATAAAAACTAGGATACCCTCCTACTGTCCCATTTATCAGAGCACATATAAAAACTAGGATCTCCTCCTACTGCCCCATTTATCAGAGCACATATAAAAACTAGTATCCCCTCCTACTGTCCCATTTATCAGAGCACATATAAAAACCAGGATCTCCTACTGTCCCATTTATCATAGCACATATAAAAACCAGGATATTCTCCTACTGTCCCATTTATCATAGCACATATAAAAACCAGGATCTCCTCCTACTGTCCCATTCATCACAGCACATATAAAAACTAGGATCTCCTGTTTCTAAACTCATTTATCAGGTCAAACTAATTCCCAGCCAGAGTGCTTCGGCCTGAGACGTGATGAGCCAGAAGTCTGCTTACAAAAAAATAAAAAGCTAGATTTGTAAAGTGTTGCAGCACACAATATGCAAGTTCTGAAACAAGAAAAAGCCCAGAAGTGGACGCACAACTAGAACTTTCTGTCACAGTGAACACTAAGCATGAGAGGGATCAGGACAAATTGAAAAACTAGGATCTCCTCCTACTCCTCATTCATCAGGTCAAATTGAAAAACTAGGATCTCCTCCCACTGACAGAAGAAATGCAACCTTTAGAGAGTGGAGATCATCATTCTAATGTGTAAAACATTTTCCCACTGAAACTGTGAAATCACCAACTGGAACTCAATCCCAACAATTCACACATCACAGACTTGAGAGAAAGCCATGACCTATAAACATAATCTGTACAATGCTCATAATTTCAGAACATATAAATTATGCTGTGTAACGAACGTATTGACTGTAGTCATATTTCAGCTATCACCAGGTTTCTGAAGTCCCAACAAACAGATCAGCTGATCAGATTTGTATAGTTAACAAATGGTACTCAAGAGAAGACACATTTCTCATGAACTACCTAGAGTGGGCATCCGGATCTGTTGAACTTCCTTCTCTTTTGTCTTTCAAATCACTGGTACTATCTGCAGGACTACATCCTTTTGATTTACTTGAAGAAGATGGAGAGTTGTCGTGACTTCGAGCTGACAGCATTGAAGCTGCAACTGTAGAGCTGGACGATGGAATGAGTGGTGGTGGCACTCCAGGTATACCATGTGGAGAATTACTTTTGAGGCTAGCAAGTCCTCCTGGTACAAACATGGGACTAACTGTCCGAGGGAAGTAGACACCAAGTGCCAATGGATCTGCCGCTCGCAAGCGCTCCGCAGTAAATGCAGGAACCCTGTCGAGATATTGTTTTCGAAGCTCATACTCTCTCTCTTGTTGCTCCCGGAGTATATGATCCTTGAGTCTCTCCTGTTCAAAAACTGCCAAGTGGGATGGGATGTTGGAAAGCCGAGACATCATTGCGATACGTTCACGCTCCCTCTCGACCTCCAGCCGGTGGAAGATGTCTGCTGCAGATTTGTCATAAGGGTTCCACATCGCGGTGGGCACTGGAGCTCGTTCTAAAAATGGATATCCTGATGTAGTGGGTCCCATAAGTCCCATTCTACGGTCAAGAAATCCTGGGTGGGTGGGCAACCCTGTGGTAAAAGGGCTGAAGCCTAAATATCCACCTGTGTGAAAAAACTTCTCTCTTTGTTCCATAACCTGTAACAGTTTCTCTCTCTCCGCCGCTGCTGCACTCTGCAGCAACTTCTCTTTCTCTATTCTTTCTCTTTCTATTCTGTCTCTTTCATGTCTTTCTCTTTCAAACCTGTCTTTCTCCAGCTTCTCTCTGTGAAATCTCTCAAGTTTCTCCCTTTCTGCTAGATGGTGAGGAAGTGATGACATTTCATCACTTCTCCTGTCTTCCTTGAATCTGGAACTTGCACATGCTGCTGATGTTGAATGTGGTCTTCTGTCATCGTAGAGCTTCTCGTACGACCCGAGGTCTGACTTGCTGTGGTGGTCAATGCGACCATTTCCTACAGGTGACCGAGACCGCGACCTAGATTTTGGCCTCAAAGATTCTGTATCTTTGTGTCGACTGTCATCAAGTCCTGATAATTGATGATTTAAAGATCCCCTTCTTTCCCTGCAATTAATAAAAAAAGTAAAAAAAAAAAGGTTACCAAAACAAAAATATAATTGTGTGCAACGTGAAAGTTCTCAAGCCTAGATTTTCTTCTCTAGTGTTAGTGCTCTATAATGAATATCCCTGTGTAGCCACTGATAATAGACATGCTCTTAAAAATTATTTGTTCTTGTTCAACGGTTCTGTGTTTTAGATTCCTTATGCTGGTTAACTCTGCATAAATATCCACAGCTGACTTGAATTTACCATGATATAAACGTGGGATCAGAATCAATCTTAAAGTGATGAAATAAATCAATCAGATGATATCTCCATAATAAAGGCTGGCTGCAGTTGATCGATTGCTGTTCGTCCAACTCTTTATGTTATCCTCCCACTTGTAACATTGTCTATTTCTTGCTCACTTGCTCATAAATGTTAGCTTGACTGCATGAGCTGGCAACAGCAACCAGAACTCTGTGGTTCTTAACTCATTCAGTAATCAGTAATTCAATATCATAAAGTGATCTCCCCCCCCCCCCCCCCCCCCCCCCTCAACTTATTCAGTAAATAATGCATTCAAGTAATAAAAAGTTGATAAATAAAAGAATTTTTTTTAAAAGAAAAGAAGAGTACCAAAAGAACTAACAGCCTGCAATCTGGGCAAATGTTTCAGCGGAAAAATCTACCAGGATAATATCAAGCAGCTGACTCTGAGAGTGTGTCCCAATATGGCAGAAAACAAATAGCACTCTGAGAGTGTCCCACCATTGAAGAAGACAAACAGCAGTCTGAGAGTGTCCCACCATGGCAGAAGACAAACAGCACTCTAAGAGAGTGTCCCACCATGGCAGAAGACAAACAGCAGTCTGCTAGAGAATACAACCATGGCAAGAGACATACAATGTTGGAGATCTGCAGGTAATATCATTTGTGAGAATGACACTGGACTGACTGAAACAGATTGCCTTATTGGCCACTATTCTGTCAACAATTTTTTTTTAAATTACAAGATCTACCCTAATAGGCATGCAATTTGTGTTCAATCTATATATCTCACTATTATCTGTGCACTGAGCGTACACTCTCCTAACATGATATGACAGAGACAATTAACAAACGTAAGAATATTTCTTTAAATATTAAGTCGAAATGTTTATGTCATGAGACATTAGCCTTTCACTGAAGGGGCACAAAATTTCATTAATGGGGGCAAATTATTTGATTAATCTACACAAAAGTGATGGGCTATCTTCTGAATAACGGTCCCAAATTATCGAGGCAGAAAATATACCCTAACAGGGCCTCAGTCCCGTGTAAATTGCGTACTTCCGGGGACTATACCACCGCCGCCAAATTGCAAAATTCCGGGGACTTCTCTGCCACCGCCAAGAGTATTCCCCAGGCCGCTCATGCGGCGTGGATTGGGGCTAAACTAGATGGCCAGGACTCACGAGCAAATAAAATGAAGGCAGCTACAGGAAATGCGGTAGCGGCTGCTCGTGAGTCCCAGCCATATAGTTTAGCCCCAATCCACGCTGGGTGAGCGGCGTGGGGGATACTCTCGGCGGTGGCAGAAGTCCCCAGAAGTAAGCAATTGACACGTGACTGAGGCCCTGTTAGGGTATATTTTCTGCCTCAATAATTTGGGACCGTTATTCGGAAGATAGCCAACTGATGGTATAATTGTTTGACGCTTTCGAGCTAATGAGGAGGAGATACTGTTGTGATAACAGTCCTCACTAAATACTGCCAAAGTAAATACATTTTTGTTGGAGAAAAAAAAAACCTGGCCGGCCAGCAGACATCATGGAGATGGAGGCAAGTTTTTGCCGAGATTAACCAAGTCAAACTGTCTTGTTTACTAGTTCTATCTGGCTGCCCTTACCTTTCTCGTTCATCCTCTTTCCTTACTTCTCTTTCTCGTTCCTTCTCGGTTTCTGACCTCGGCCAGGATGGAAAGGTAGAAGGAGTGCGATGTAATCTGTTCCATTCATTGGGTGAAGGATTAAGGCTTGAGGAAAGCGGCAAAGGGACCATATCATGCATTGATGCAAACATATTTCCACCTGCATAAAAGCCACAACAGTTTAGGTCAGTCCACTGTTATATAAACATGTATTCTTATTTAAAAATTTAGTACCAGACTTCTTCTTCTTTTTCTTCAATTATTTTGACCAAAAAAAAAACAACAACCTGTATATAAGGAGACCATTAGCCTTGATTAAAGCTATCATGCAGTCTGAAACTCTCTGTGTACCATACAGCATTGTCATGAGTGAGGGGTAGATGATTTCTCTGTTAGCATCAAAGGAATGCTTCGAGCAGAGTGGCAAGCTTCACTGGAAAGGTCATGGGTAGTGAGCATACTTTGGATCTTTTCTCCAGGCATGCCAGCATAGTGAGTAATGAAAAGGCAGAAAGACTGGCTGCATCTGCACCACCGGGTGGTGAATTGATGATACATAACAAGGCAGATGTGGTCAAGGCCCTTTGGGAATAAGCAACAGAATCAGTAGAGAAAGAAGATTATTATGGCCTGGAAAGAATGAGGCACCTGGGTGTAACCAGAGGGTCTGGCCGGCTCACTACACTCAGAGGAAAGGCAAGACGGACATATAACCAGATTGTGACCGGTACCATCAGTATTGGAACTCTGCGATGGCTGCTGAAGATGAGGAGGGAGCACACATGGGAGTGCCCCGAGTGCTGTGATGAGCTTCATGACTCAACTCAAGTTAGCAGCCTACAGTTTTGCAGTGCTGGAGCATTTTCAGGTGCAAAGTTGCTGGAATAGTCTCAGTCCTACACCTGACAAATAGAATAGATGTTGGCAAAGTCACAGATGCTGGCCTACCAGTCCACAGGTCCTAAGTTTAATACACACCAGGCAGATTCGAAATAACAAACAAAAACAATTACATTGTTTCCCAGGTCAAGCAAGCCTAAAATGGGTATAAGGCAATGTTTTGGGAAGTAAAGGCAGCCAGATGATGTTGAGCAGATCAGCCACTAGGTGATGAAGATGATGAGCATAGGAATACATGGCAGATTGTATAACTGGGTGGAATACTTTCTGATAGATAGAACAATCCAGACTAAGATGCACAACGCAATCTCTTCTAAAGAAGTCTTGGAGGAGGGCTTGCCACAAGGCTCATCATTGAGCTGTACACTGTTCCTAATCTTTATCAATGACCTGCCAAAACAAATCAAGGCCGAAAAAGCCTTGTACGCTGATGACCTAGCAATATGGCAGAGTCATGAAAATGTGGAAAGTGGAGCCCAAAGACTGAATGGAGACCTTAGAAGACTGCATGAGTACTGCCAAAGATGGAAACTCAAGGTTAACTGTGCAAAGACGGTCTACACAATCTTTACCAAAAGCCACCAAGTAGCAAGGAAGAATATTAACCTGAGGTTAGACAAACACCAAGTGATGAAAGAAGAGCATCCCACATACCTTGGAGTCACACTTAACCAGCAGCTCAACCTCAAGAATCATATTGAAAACGTAAGGAATAAGGCATTGAGGCGGTTACAGTTATTAAAGAGACTTGCAAGTACATCATAGGGATCAGACAAGGAAACTCTGAGGGGCTTATATCTAGGATATATTCGCTCTGTGATAGAGTACAACAACTCACTGCTTACAACTTGCTCCAAAACTAACCTAGAGACTCTTGACAGAGTACAAAATAATGCCCTCCGATTAATCTGCGGAGCTATGAAGTCTACACCAACTGCTGCATGTGAAATTCATACAAATGTGGAACCCCTAGGGTAGCGGAGAGAAAAAGCTACTTTAGAAATTTATGAAAGATGCATTAGAAAAAATCGTAACCATCCTAATAGACATCTTGTAGAAAACTGGGAATACAAACGAAGAATAAAGCACAAATCGGTTTTACACTGTGTTAATGAAATTCAGGACAGATACCACCTCCCAGAAAGACGTCAAGGAATTCAGAATGTTGCAAGAAACCTACCACCACATGCTTGCTTTAAAGCTCCAGAAGTCCGAATTAAATTGGTAGGCGAGGAAACCAAACAGTCCGACCCAATCGCTCTTATGAACTCATCACTAAAGACCGTTGATTCTTACCCCCAAGAATAGATACATGTCTATACTGATGGATCAGCATTTAAAGCTACCATTAAAGCAGGTTACGGAATCTACATAGGTTATCCCGATGGATCTGTTGAAGAGATTTTTGATGCATGCGGGGAATTCTGTTCAAATTATGAAGCTGAAATAATTGCACTGGAAACAGCAGTATACCACCTAAAGACTGTAATGGATGTTTACCCTTCAAAGGTCCAAAATATTGTCATCTTCACAGATTCAATGTCTGCCCTTCAAGCTCTGGAGGGCAGTGAACGCTGCAGAACTGATATAGCCAAGAAAATCCTGGATGCTGATCAGCTTATTACCTCATACAACATCAGAATAGTGATGCAGTGGATTCCAGGTCACTCCGGCACACTAGGTAATGACAGAGCTGACAGATTGGCAAAGAAAGGAGCAACACAAGAACAACCACCTACAGCGACAACCCTCCAGACAGCAAAAACACTTATAAGAGCTATAAACAAAGAGACTTGGTTGGACAGATGGGCCATGGGAGACACTGAAAGAGAGGTTTATAGACATATGGCTGGCCCTGATCCTAATGACAGCATTAACCATCTAACAAGAAGGGACCAGGCCACCATCGTCAGACTTAGAACGCAACATACTCCACTCAATGGACATCTAAACAGCCACAACACTCCCCAGAGTGCCAGCTATGTAACTACCCCTACAAAACTGTTGAACACCATCTCTTTGAGTGCCCAAAACTCAGTGAAAAAAGAAGAACGCTACTCCCTCCGAGACCAGACAAGTGGAACACCTTGTACAGAGGAAAAGAACAGCTTGTGAAAACATGCAAATTCCACTACATGGCATTGGGCCAAAGGGCGAAAGCTTATGCGCCGCTGGATCGATAACAACAACCCACTAGGTGCTGACTAATGTGTAACAACATTAGTCTTGTATAATATGCCCCAAGCACTACTAAAGTAAAAAAAAATTGTTTTTTAAAATGTTTTTTGCTTTGTTATGTTCACATTTGTCCAACAAATGTTTGTGCAAATAAGCTACTTTTATGCAGAAGTCACAGAGATGTGGTTTCATAGAAATGCCACTGATAGCAGTAGACTCTAGGCTTGCACACAACAACTGCTCTACTAGGACTCTAGGCTTACACACAACAACTGCTCTACTAGGACTCTAGGCTTGCACACAACAACTGCTCTACTAGGACTCTAGGCTTGCACACAACAACTGCTCTACTAGGACTCTAGGCTTGCACACAACAACTGCTCTACTAGGACTCTAGGCTTGCACACAACAACTGCTCTTCTAGGACTCTAGGCTTGCACACAACAACTGCTCTTCTAGGACTCTAGGCTTGCACACAACAACTGCTCTTCTAGGACTCTAGGCTTGCACACAACAACTGCTCTTCTAGGACTCTAGGCTTGCACACAACAACTGCTCTTCTAGGACTCTAGGCTTGCACACAACAACTGCTCTTCTAGGAAGGTCATTCTTAGTTATCTCAAAACTAGAGATGACTGACAGAAAATATCTGATTACATTGTTTGGAATCAGTTGGGCAAGATTACCCAAGAACAGCTATACAATTTAGGGCACAAAAATGTGTGCACACAAATGTAATTTACAATGGATAAACATTGTCAAGAAAAAAAAATTATAAGTACTTACCAAGACCACTAAAGCCAAGGGGATTGAATAAAGATGGCACATTGTATGGAGATGGTCTTGGAAAAGGTGCCATGCCTGAAAACAAAACAAAAATCAATATAACAAACTGCTTAGTGTACATTAACTAAAAACAAAATGTATTTCTTGTTTTTATGTTGACTCAACTAATATTACACCTATTCTTATGGAAGAAATGACCAGAGAAAACTGCATTATAAATTAGTTGTCTTCATTCTTTTTCTTCTTCTACCTAACCCCCCCCCCCCCCCCCCCCCTTTGTTTTTGCCACTGCATGCATCTCACCCCATGTCCTCCTCAACTTTTAAACTTCTCTCTCCAGTTCCCCTAACCTTTGTGTCATAGCTAGCTATGACAAATTGTTGATTAACTAACTAACTCATTCATTCATTCATTCAGTAGCATGTCCCTCGCGGAACCTCGCTGCCATAACAACCCTCCGGAAAACCTTCCTATCATGAGCAAGATGTCCTGCGTCTGATACACCCATCTGGAGATCATCTGCCACATCCTGCACCCATCTTCTCCTTGGCCTTCCTCTTCCTCTCTTCCCAGGCATATACCCCTCCATTATTGTTCTCTCTAGACCTCCATGACGTTTCAAGTGACCAAAATATTTCAATTTTCTTTGTTTTATTGTCTTTACTAGCCAACCCTCTTCAATATTCAGCTCTTGAAGTATGGATGCATTTGTTCTTTTCTTTACCCAAGATATTCTTAGAACCTGTCTGTAACATTTATATTCAAATGCATTTATGCGCTGTTCCGCTTGTTTAGTAAGTGTCCAGGTCTCACAGGCGTATGTTGCAATGGGAAAGATGCATGCTCTTAAAAATCTGACCTTTGTAATTCTATCTGTACAATTCCATAATTTATTCAGTTGTTTTAGTCTTTGAAGAGCAATTGATAGTCGCCGTTTAATTTCTTTCATTGTGTCACCATTGTTGGTAACCAGTGACCCAAGATATTCGAAAATTTTCCACCACTTCCAATCTTTCCTCATTAACATATATTTCCTTCTCCATGGCAGTTTTGTTTGTATGCATTATCTTTGTTTTTGCTGTGTTAAGAAATAAGTTATGATTTTCACTATTTCTTTGGAGTGAGGTTAATAAGTTTTCTAAACCATTTTGTGATGTTGATAGTAATACTGTATCATCAGCATAACAAATTTCTGGTATTTCATGACCACCGATGTTTAGGGCATCATATTGTTCCTTGTTTATATCATCTCTTACATTTCTCATTATATTTTCGGCGTACAGGTTGAACAAATACGGTGACAGCACACATCCCTGACGGACTCCTTGCTTGATGCCAAACCAGTCTGATGTCTCTCCATCTATTCTGACTGCTGCTTGTTGGTCTTGATAGAGCATTTTAATGAGCTGCACTATATGTGATGGAAAGCCCATATTCCTCATGATTTCCCAAAGCTTCTGATGTTGTACACAGTCAAATGCTTTTGAATAATCCACAAAACATAAGAACAGATTTACATTAAATTCTCTACACTTCTCTATTATTAAACGCATGAACTAACTAACTAGCTATGATAAATTGTTGATTAACTAACTAGATATGACAAATTGTCGATTAACTAACTAGCTATGACAAATTGTCAATTAACTAACTAACTAGCTATGACAAATTGTTGATTAACTAACTAGCTATGACAGATTGCTGATTAACTAACTAACTATGACAAATTGTTGATTAATGAACTAACTAGCTATGACAAATTGTCGATTAACTAACTAACTAGCTATGACAAATTGTTGATTAACTAACTAGCTGTGACAAATTGTTGATTAACTAACTAGCTATGACAGATTGTTGATTAACTAACTAACTAGCTTTGACAAATTGTTGATTAACTCCTTGAGTCCCAGGGGGTTTAGCATCACAGGCCCAAGGGGTAGTCAAGAATGACGTAAAATCGGCGCATCTTGAGTTCATTGGGCTTCTAGGTACGAATCTATGAACATATGACGCGTTCATTGGGACTCAAGGAGTTAACTAACTAGCTAGCTAGTCTACCTTAATCGACTCTGAAAAATGAATGGTATAGTGTTACTATTCTTCGCTTCCTCTGAGAGCCCGGGTTATACATGGGAGAAATAAATACTTAATGCTTCCTGAATGTGTCATCCTTGCACAAGGGCCATGTTTAGTTGCAGTCTTGCCATAATATCTTGTCCACAAATTCCTTTTCTGTCTCATGTTAAATGGTGGGTTATATTATGCTTTTCCGCTCCTGAAGGTTTGATCAATACATCCGCCATGGGGCTGCAGGCAACACTCTTCATGAGGGTGACCAAGAAAAGACTAAACATGACAAGAGGTGATCAAGGAAATATTTAAACATAAGTCAGAGAAAGTCGGTATCTGTGCTTTGGAGGGTTATGAACGCAGTTTCATAATTCCAATATAACAGGTTAGATTTCACTGCAGGGGATCTGGTAGCAGACCAAAATGTGTCTATTTTGGCATGGCCATTTCTCTCAATAATTCAGACAGCAGTGCCAAACACTGTATTTGAAGCACTTTGTCTTAATTCAACAGTCATTCACACTCAAAGAGAAAGTGATGCTGCCTTATCTAACTTGAGTTAGGAAAATATTTTTTTCACCATAGTAAATATACTACTATGTATTCCAATGAGGTCCAAAGTTACTATAGACTCTTTTTTATTCCAACTGAGTCCAATTTAATGCATACCTCTATGTCTGTCTCTCTCTCTCTCTTGTGTGTGTGTGTGTCTGCGCGCATGTGTGTGTGTATATATATATATATATATATAAATAAAAACAACGAGTTTTAAGATACTGCTATGTATTACATTAGGTACATAAAGCCATCTCAGAATTTAACTAAGTAGACATTAATTTCCATTGACAGTTGACCACTGCTATATTGACAGCTGACCACTGCTATATTGACAGCTGACCACCGCTATATTGACAGCTGACCACTGCTATATTGACAGCTGACCACTGTTATATTGACAGCTGACCACTGCTATATTGACAGTTGACCACTGCTATATTGACAGCTGACCACTGCTATATTGACAGCTGACCACCGCTATATTGACAGCTGACCACTGCTATATTGACAGCTGACCACTGTTATATTGACAGCTGACCACTGTTATATTGACAGCTGACCACTGCTATATTGACAGTTGACCACTGCTATATTGACAGCTGACCACTGCTATATTGACAGCTGACCACTGTTATATTGACAGCTGACCACTGTTATATTGACAGCTGACCACTGCTATATTGACAGCTGACCATTGCTATATTGACAGCTGACCATTGCTATATTGACAGCTGACCACTGTTATATTGACAGCTGACCACTGCTATATTGACAGTTGACCACTGCTATATTGACAGTTGACCACTGCTATATTGACCACTGTTATATTGACAGTTGACCACTGCTATATTGAAAGCTGACCACTGCTATATTGACAGCTGACCACTGCTATATTGACAGTTGACCACTGCTATATTAAAAGTTGACCACTGCTATAACAAATATTGAAAAGTTATGTACCTAAATTAGCAGCTGGTGATAAAAAACTGGAACTTGCATGGGCACCCTCTGGTAAACTTCGGGCTCCTGAAAACATTTTCATTTGAATACAAATAATGAGAATTATCAACTCTGACAACATAGTAGTAGATGCAACATCAACAGTGTCCATTTGGGTAGATGCAACATCAACAGTGTCCATTTGGGTAGATGCAACATCAACAGTGTCCATTTGGGTAGATACAACATCAACAGTGTCCATTTGGGTAGATGCAACATCAACAGTGTCCATTTGGGTAGATGCAACATCAATAGTGTCCATTTGGGTAGATGCAACATCAACAGTGTCCATTTTGGGTAGATGCAACATCAACAGTGTCCATTTTGGTAGATGCAACATCAACAGTGTCCATTTGGGTAGATGCAACATCAACAGTGCCCATTTGGGTAGATGCAACATCAACAGTGCCCATTTGGGTAGATGCAACATCAACAGTGACCATTTGCATAGATGCAACATCAACAGTGCCCATTTGGGTAGATGCAACATCAACAGTGACCATTTGCATTGATGCAACATCAACAGTGACCATTTGCATAGATGCAACATCAACAGTGTCCATTTGGGTGGATGCAACATCAACAGTGTCCATTTGGGTAGATGCAACATCAACAGCGTCTATCTGGTTGCACTGAATCATAATCCTTCATTCTGTGCTCTTTACTTCTTAAAGATGTCTCCAAGTGGGATATGAATGATACAGGTACTGAGATGGAATCAAGGGAAAAAAGGCCATGGACTGTGTTGTGTGGAGAGGGTATATGAGGAAGGGAATGAGACTGAAGGACTAAGTGACTGCAGAACGGATGAGAACTGAAAGTCAGGAGAAACACACTTAAATGAATAATTTCAACAATGGTGCTGAAATTACATTCTATAATTGTAGAAGCCTTATCTTAATTGAGGCGGGTCTTGCTAGTCACATTCGCCATCGCCACGGGCTGTGAGTGCAATTCTTCCTCATAGCATAATATAACATGTCGTCTGGAAAGACAGACAGGTGCCGTCAACTTCTTAAAGAATTAGGCCCTGCATCCTATATATACCCTTGTTTATTTCTGCTGAGGGAGCTGCCAATGTGCAGTGGCTGGACGCTCACCTGTGGATTCAAATGTCATGGGGTAGAATTCAAAAGGAGCTGGAATTTAGTTTGAAAAACAAAATGACACTGGCTCCAGGTAAGTCAAGGTGACCAGCATGATGCTGACCACACTGCCCATCCAGTGCCGATTTGTCCCTAAAATACAGGTCTAGCCCTATATACCTGAAGGTGTGGACAAGGGCCCAACTTTCAGCAGAGCAACTGTTATCTTGCTGAAAGCACTGCACTGATGGAACAGAAACCAGTGGACAGTAATCTTATCAGGCAATTGTGTGTATGCTTATCATACAATGTGGCACAAACAAGTGGATGATAAACAAGCAATTAAAATGTTAGTTGACATCCTGCAAATACACAGAAGAATAGTTCATATTTCTTAAATACAAAGGACAGACGTGGTATGATTAGAGATAGTTGCTAAAGATATTAAAAAAGAGTTAAGTATTTTTGTAATGTTAAAAGACTAATAAAAAACCCATCATGGAGGGAAAAGCTGAAGGTAGATAAGGAATGGATACAGTGATTTAAATGGGAGCATCAACAGCAGTCTGAGAAAGTGTATAGGTTAAGAGATAGTGAGTGTTGATCCATTGTACTCAGCCTTCAGTGTAGAGACCACATAAGCGAGGGGGGTGAAGTAGGAACAAATGGACGAACAAGAAGCAGTTTAAGCGGGTGTACTAACAGGATGAGAGAATGCTGATGACCTATTGTACTTGACCCTTAATACCGAGACAACAATTAGTAAAAGTAAAGGACCCTTTTCCACGCCTTTCAGGTGATTTGGGTATATAGGGCTAGTCCTATATTCTATATATAGACCAATCAACACTTGGTGGCTGATATGGTCAGCATCACGCCGGCAGAGACAACTCATGACCGACTGAATTATGTTTGTCCTGTGTGGCAAGGCCCTGTTGTGTCCCCATGGGGGTTCCGGAGCCTCACTTTCACCGGCTGGAGGAGGGGCGATGGAACAGACCCACTGTCCCCTAACAAGCAGGTTGTAAGAGTCGACTGATTACGGTTATTTCCTTCAAAGTCAAAGTGCATCTGCCTGTGAGGCCAGGAATACAAACAAGCCAGATCTGCAAAAACGAATGGGCACACAAAACGCAGGTTCAGAAACAAGACTAAAGTCCAGAAGTGGATGAGCAACTCGAACTTTCTGCCAGGGAATGCAAAGTTGACAAAGAAGAACTGTGTTTGATAAATAAAAACATTTCTATACCTGAAGCCAACAAAGGTGACCCTGGTGGCCTGATAACAGCTGATGCTGCAGGCAAGAGATTACTTGGAGGTCGCAGCAATGGTTCTAGAGGCTTAGAGTCTGCTGCAGATTTTAAGGCGGAGGAGGCAGACGATGAACTGGCAGTCCCATCCTGGTCTCTCTGCAGCTTTTTCTGCTGTCTGTGGAAAATCTCCCAGGCCACCCGCACATGGACAGCACACCATTTGCCTTGTTTCTGGAACAAAGACGATTAACTCATTGAAACATCATAAAGATAAGCATTTTAGAGGAACAATGGCAAATGCTTAAGGAGTCAATTAAAAAAAAAAAGGTAAAGTCGGGAGATGTGAACCAGTGTCATTGCACACGATTATAAATCATTAGTGCTCTGCCACCCGTACGGACAATTGATAAGAAATTGTCCGCCTGTGTCGCCGTCCGCACGTAACTCTGTAGCTACAACGTAACTCTGTAGCTACAACGACATTCCTCCATTTACCCCAGAGTGTGAACACTAGTACCCATTTCCTAGAGGCTGGGTGAACCTCGGAAGCCGCCCGGTTTTGAACACCGATCATGGGCTGCAGCGAGTGGCAGCTGAATTTGAAAGTGAGTCTCATATCGACTGCGCTAACGCGGCACTTAAAAAAAGGAGTCTATACAACAGATAACAAAAGAAATAATACCAAAAGTAAAGATGGCTGCAGATTTTACATCTGATGGAGAATAGAAGGATAAGTAGACACAACCAAGATGAATATACAAGAATATAATAGAGAAATAGTACACAGATTTAATTCTGTTAAAGAAGCTTGGCTAAATAATAACAGCAGAGAAACTGAAGTACAAAGAGCACACAAGACATGTAAAAAGGATACAAGAACTCATCATCATCATCATACAGCAGGCATATTACAAAAGGTCGCTCTCATCACAGTCCGCTTCAGGAAACTCGGTCTCTCGCCAGTTCTTCCGCCTCATGTACTTTCAAATTCAAGGAGTCGCTTATATCCTGTGCCCATCTTCAAGTTGGTTGGCCCCTGCCCCTCCTTTCTGTCTTCTGCTATGATTCTTTCCAATCTGCCATGGCACTTGATATGACTAAAATATTTCAGCTTCCGAGACAAGATCCTGTTTATTAGGCAATCTTCCTTGATGTTAGGATCTTTTAAAATGTCAGTATTTATTCCCTTCTTTGTCCACGGTATTCTGAGAATCTTTCTATAGCATTTCAGCTCATCAGGTTCTGGAACAGGACTGCAGTCCAGAATTGGAGAACAATCAAAACTTTCCGCCAGAGTTTACAGCTGGTGAACGCTAAGAAGATTTCAGCTCAAAAGCTCCTATTTTCTGTCTTAAGGACTGAGAGATAGTCCATGACTCACACCCATACTCTGCTACAGGGAAGATCTAGACTGAGAGATAGTCCACAACTCACACCCATACTTTGCTAGAGGGAAGATCCAGACAGAGAGATAGTCCATGACTCACACCCATACTTTGCTAGAGGGAAGATCCAGACAGAGAGATAGTCCATGACTCACACCCATACTTTGCTAGAGGGAAGATCCAGACAGAGAGATAGTCCATGACTCACACCCATACTTTGCTAGAGGGAAGATCCAGACTGAGAGATAGTCCATGACTCACATCCATACTTTGCTACAGTGAAGATCCAGACTGAGAGATAGTCCACGACTCACACCCATACTTTGCTACAGGGAAGATCCAGACAGAGAGATAGTCCATGACTCACACCCATACTTTGCTAGAGGGAAGATCCAGACTGAGAGATAGTCCATGACTCACATCCATACTTTGCTACAGTGAAGATCCAGACTGAGAGATAGTCCACAACTCACACCCATACTTTGCTAGAGGGAAGATCCAGACTGAGAGATAGTCCATGACTCACATCCATACTTTGCTACAGTGAAGATCCAGACTGAGAGATAGTCCACAACTCACATCCATACTTTGCTAGAGGGAAGATCCAGACTGAGAGATAGTCCATGACTCACACCCATACTTTGCTAGAGGGAAGATCCAGACAGAGATAGTCCATGACTCACACCCATACTTTGCTAGAGGGAAGATCCAGACAGAGATAGTCCATGACTCACACCCATACTTTGCTACAGGGAAGATCCAGACAGAGATAGTCCACGACTCACATCCATACTTTGCTAGAGGGAAGATCCAGACTGAGAGATAGTCCATGACTCACACCCATACTTTGCTAGAGGGAAGATCCAGACTGAGAGATAGTCCATGACTCACACCCATACTTTGCTACAGGGAAGATCCAGACTGAGAGATAGTCCACGACTCACACCCATACTTTGCTACAGGGAAGATCCAGACAGAGATAGTCCATGACTCACACCCATACTTTGCTAGAGGGAAGATCCAGACAGAGATAGTCCATGACTCACACCCATACTTTGCTACAGGGAAGATCCAGACTGAGAGATAGTCCATGACTCACACCCATACTTTGCTAGAGGGAAGATCCAGACTGAGAGATAGTCCATGACTCACACCCATACTTTGCTACAGGGAAGATCCAGACTGAGAGATAGTCCATGACTCACACCCATACTTTGCTACAGGGAAGATCCAGACAGAGATAGTCCATGACTCACACCCATACTTTGCTACAGGGAAGATCCAGACTGAGAGATAGTCCATGACTCACACCCATACTTTGCTAGAGGGAAGATCCAGACTGAGAGATAGTCCATGACTCACATCCATACTTTGCTAGAGGGAAGATCCAGACAGAGATAGTCCATGACTCACACCCATACTTTGCTAGAGGGAAGATCCAGACAGAGATAGTCCACGACTCACACCCATACTTTGCTACAGGGAAGATCCAGACTGAGAGATAGTCCATGACTCACACCCATACTTTGCTACAGGGAAGATCCAGACTGAGAGATAGTCCACAACTCACATCCATACTTTGCTACAGGGAAGATCCAGACAGAGATAGTCCATGACTCACACCCATACTTTGCTACAGGGAAGATCCAGACTGAGAGATAGTCCACAACTCACATCCATACTTTGCTACAGGGAAGATCTAGACTGAGAGATAGTCCATGACTCACACCCATACTTTGCTACAGGGAAGATCCAGACTGAGAGATAGTCCATGACTCACACCCATACTTTGCTACAGGGAAGATCCAGACTGAGAGATAGTCCACGACTCACATCCATACTTTGCTACAGGGAAGATCCAGACTATCAACATTTTAATTGTGATTTTCCTCCTGGTACTTAACCATAGACTTCTAATGCTGTTTAATCTTTCTATTGCTATGGCCATTCTCTTTTTAATTTCTGTCAAACAGTCTCCATTGCTATTTATTATAGAGCCTAGATATTCAAAGTTTGTGACATTTTCACAATTTTTTCATCATTTAATGTTTTTTTGTGTGTGACAGCCACTTTTTTCTGTGGACATTTCTTTTAGTTTTCTTTAAAATACAAGAACTATCAGACGAACAAATATCCAGCAGTTAGTGGCTTGAAAAGCTTTTACTGAAAACAGAAGTAGAAGATGTTATACACCACAGGAAGAAATGTAGATTTCCAGGTCCATAAAGATTCGCTATAATCAAAAGGCGTTGGTGAACTAGGTTTAGAAGTGTTGACAAATTTGTTGAATGATATTTATAACAGGGGACATATGGTGATCTTTTATTTATTCTTTGTTCACTGTCTGGTGAAATCTCTTTTTTTCATACCTTTATTAAAACTGCATTGTGAAGTGGATTGTGAGAACATCAAACAATCGGTTCCCTCTGAGTCACATAACGAAAATATTAACGAGCATTATAATGAGAAGAAGGCAAAAGCAAAAAACAAGGCCATATTTATGTTAGGAAGACATATAGAAAGAATTATTTATATAAACAGAGATATGTTAATTGTGTATCCTTTACAGGACGTTGCAGAGCCGTTCCCAGCATTTTGTTGTTGTTGCTGTTGTGGTTTTTCTAGGCAAATACGTTTAGTTGTTTGCCACTGCCCCTGATTCTCAGCTCTCGGTACCGCTGTCGAAACCAGCGCAAGGCAAACCGTCCGCAGCTGGGATCGAACCCGGCACCCCGGCATTACGAAGCTCGTTCGCAACGCCTAAGCCAAAAACGCTAACAGAGATATGTATTTATGCTTTATTTGATAAAGTGAAACCTGAAGAAATCATTAGAACTGTAAACACCTTAAACAATGATGGTAAATATTTGTGAATAACAATATATATATATATATAAATATATATATAAATATATATATACTGGAAACAAGCAGCCATAAAAAATCATAACCAAGTGTACTTTTCAAGATATTTAATAAGTAATTAGACGGGGATGTGTTTCTCAATGTGTGCCTCCTCTTATGCTGTAGAGAATCACTACTTGTAAAACGGATGAAACCCGATGTTCGGCTTTTTATAAAATTAAACACTGTATTTTTTTTTGTTTTTTTTTTTTGTTTATAAACATCACACATGCACAAATAACGATTCGTGTACGTATGATGTAAAAACAAAAACAAACAACCACTTGAAGCAGTTGACAGTGACGTGTCGCAGTGGCTGACTCACATAACCCTTCACATAATAACAGACACTATAATCTCTAGCGACGCCCATGAAATCACTCGTAAAAATACAGCCTGGCTAAAGTGTCTCAAGTTGAGCTTTTGCAACTTCGTTGTCATGTTGGAGTAAGTGGAGTGGGTCGACTTGGGGCTTTTGAAATCATGCGTGTGTGACTTCGTTATGGGAATGTCAGAGGACGGGGGCGGTGGGGGGTAGGCAACAAGAGGAAGTAGTTATTCTATCGCTGTGTTGGATTGTGCTCTTGTCGCGGCTCTTCAAGAACACTTTAACTGTGCTGCTACATTTAATATGTTGTGTATGTGTGTGTATGTGTGCGTGTGAGAGAGACAGGGAAGCGAATTGGTAGTATGTCTTCTTTCTTTCTCTGACTGTCTCTGTCTGCTTCTGCCATGTTTGTTATAAACAAACACAGGGAAGAGAATTTGTATCTCTTCTTATTTCTTCCTAACCGTCCCTTTCTCTGTTTCTGCCACAGTAACTGTCTTATTCTCCCTTTTCCTTCACTATTCTCTATTATCGTATACACGAACGATTAAATATAACGAAATTATCGTGTGAATGAATAATGAAATAGAACTATTTTCTTGTTAAAAAAAATACAATGAATTACCGTCTTGTGATAAACCTATCAAAAACCATAATATGTGACCACATAACGAATTATAACTATTATCCAATAAAGTTGCCACAAATTAAATAACAATTATCTCGTGAACGCATAATGAACTATAACCATTATCTCGTTAACGCGCAAGGAGCTATAACCATTATCTCGTGAACGCATAAGGAACTATAACCATTATCTCGTGAACGTATAAGGAACTATAACCATTATCTCGTAAACGCATAAGCAACTATAACCATTATCTCGTAAACGCATCAGGAACTATAACCATTATCTATTGAACGTATAAGGAACTCTAACCATTATCTCGTAAACGCATCAAGAACTCTAACCATTATCTCGTAAACGCATAAGGAACTATAACCATTATCTCGTAAACGCATAAGGAGCTATAACCATTATCTCGTAAACGCATAAGGAACTATAACCATTATCTTGTAAACGCATAAGGAACTATAACCATTATCTCGTAAACGCATAAGGAACTATAACCATTATCTCGTGGACGCATAAGGAGCTATAACCATTATCTCGTAAACGCATAAGGAACTATAACCATTATCTGATAACCAATCACAAACCGTAGCCATTATATTTTTTTAACGCATAAGGAACTATAAACGCATATCCTGTAAACCTTTGGCGAACTATAACCAATAAATAACGTGCTAATATATTGCCAGACAACTTTGCAGCAACAAGATTCAAATGATTCCCAGTAAGACACGACAAGTGTGATATCCTGATGCATTGTTAAAGGCCACATAACACGGATATTCACATCAAAGACCCAAATATCGCATTCAAGCTTAAAAGGAAGCCCGCGGGTAGAATTTAATTTCGAAACAGATCAAAGTCAACTGAAGCGCCAGAGCACACCGCAAAGATTAACACAAACAGAAAGTCTGTTAACACAATAGCACGAATGAATGCAGACTAAACGTTTGAACTTGGAAAATATGTGGGGAGAAAAATACTACATTTCTTTAATCTTCGTTTACATCTTCGATTGAACGGATAAGAAGATAAAGAGGTTTTCTATTCTCGAACATGAAATGTACATACAGTGGTGCTCCCCTTGTTTGCGTTCGCTTTGCTATACGGCTAACTGTATACGTCCTTTTCTGTCGCAAAAATGTTTGCTTGGTATACGACCTTAGTCTGGAATACGCGCTTGTATGAGTCAAAATTAGTAAATCACGGCACGCTATCTTCGTTTGCCTCTCTAGAGACAAAGCCACAAATAGAATTCAATGAATCTGCAAAGTATCACCACAACAAAGCACAAGCAAGCCGTAACAGTACTGCCAGGACTGACCAGACACTGTCACATTTCGGAAACACCTGGAGGAGAAGGCAAAAGCAAAGTTCTTTTGACAGATTTGTTAGTAACAGTCAAACCTGATGAGACTCAAGCAGATCAAAGCAGCGAAAGGACAGGAGAGAAAAAAAAAAAAAAAAACACAAGAAGGGAGGAAGACAACAAAATTTCAGATTCCTGACATTTTACTGGAAGGGAACTCTCCTTTACAACAATCAATATCTACTCCTCGTCCCTTAACACAATCCTAGTAGACTCGTCTCAACAAGGCGAAGTCAGGTTACATTTTCATTTATTTTATCTAATTACTTTTGTATTTCTGCATTTCAGTATTAGGCAGTACATAAACTATTTTATGCAAACCTCTCATTGAATAATATGCCAGTTAACAACAGGATTTCTTTTCTTAATGGGAACGGATTAATCCTTCTCCCTTTATTTCATGTGGGGGGGAGGGGGGGGGGGGGTTCGTTTGGTACAAGTACTGTTTGGTAGACGTCCTGTCTGGTATACGTCCAAGGATCATGAAATGTGTAAGTACGTATATCGAGGTACCACTGTATACAGATATCTTAGACACTCAAAATACTACAAGAACTACAGGTCAAAAGAGGTGTCGCCAAACATGAACACTTTACAGGTAGCCAAAGAAGAATAGTAAATCAATATTAACCCAACACAGAACTGGTGTTATCAGTCGTCAAACCCTGAGGGATATACTGAAGATGAGATCCGAGCGTTAATGAACTTGTCTGATGTGTAGTGCGGATAAACCTTTAACTAACTAACTAACTAACTAACTAACTAACTAACTAACTAACTAACTAACTAACTAACTAACTAACTAACTAACTAACTAACTAACTAACTAACTAACTGACTGACTGACTGACTGACTGGCTAGCTAACTAACTAACTAACTAACTAACTAACTAACTAACTAACTAACTAACTAACTAACTACCTAACTAACAGGATCTCTTATCATCTCAATGCATGTACAGTCGTTGAGTCTGTATGTATGTTGCCCCACAGTTATAAGTATCGTAATTATCCTGTTTCTAAGTCGATGGGAAAACGCCATGGCTAATATTAAAGGGTAGCCTGTTTAAAGGTCACACGATAGACTTCATCAGGTTGTACCCTATATGGTTGACCCTCACCGCAGTGTAGGCTGAGGCTTGTGAGAACACTGCACACATTAAGAACCACTTAGCTTCTGAAACGACCTCCATCCCCCCAGAATTCCTGGAACGGCTGCACGCACAAAACGAATGGAACCTACAGACTTCACAACCTAATGGAAACATGCACTAGGGAAAACCTGATGATCACAGAATGACCCTGCATGGAAACCCATACAAAAAAGGCGGGGAGGGGTGAACACACACACACAAACGATAATACAATTAGAGACTGAGGTGAAAAAGATGGGAAGGCAAGAGGGTGAGCTTCGTGCAATGGCAAAGAATAGGACAAAAGGTTGCGAGTTCGGTGAAGGTCTATATTCTATATCAGTCATTCCCACATTGTCCTTTGTGGTCCTCAGAGCGAATTCGGTGAAGGTCTACATTCTATATCAGTCATTCCCACATTGTCCTTTGTGGTCCTCAGAGCGAATTCGGTGAAGGTCTATATTCTATTTCAGTCATTCCCACATTGTCCTTTGTGGTCCTCAGAGCGAATTCGGTGAAGGTCTATATTCTATATCAGTCATTCCCACATTGTCCTTTGTGGTCCTCAGAGCGAATTCGGCGAAGGTCTATATTCTATATCAGTCATTCCCACATTGTCCTTTGTGGTCCTCAGAGCGAATTCGGCGAAGGTCTATATTCTATATCAGTCATTCCCACATTGTCCTGTGTGGTCCTCAGAGCGAATTCGGTGAGGGTCTATATTCTATATCAGTCATTCCCACATTGCCATTTTGTGGTCCTCAGAACAAGTTTAAGTCCCTGATATATATATTAATATCTCTGAGCTTAAAAAATTTAATCCTTGTTTGCAATTTTAATATTTATTAATTAGTATACGTGCTACGGTATGGCTATTAAATAATGTGAAGGCCGTGGCAGACGTTAGAAATAAGGAGGGAAGCAGCTGGTTTTATCTAACTGGGAATGACTGATCTATACGGAGATACACAGCAGAGAAAAGATCAACACAGAGAGTGGAGTCAATATCAAACCGGTCGCCGGTCTGTCACGGGTGCCCATTTTAGGCAGAGTCAGCGAGGTAGTTAAAACCTCACAGCAGAATCGATCGGGCGAAGACTGTCCCGTATGGACGCATCCTCTGACTTAGCGATACCACAGAGACTAATACTAAGGTAGTCGACATGAGAGATACTGATGCTTTTATCTACCTGTTGATTAGTGGCATCAGATTATACACGCAGATATAGATATGTAGAAATAAATAGTCAGACGCAGATACAGTCTTAAGACAGACATGTAGAAATAAATAGACGCAGATACAGTCTTAAGACAGATATGTAGAAATAAATAGTCAGACGCAGATACAGTCTTAAGACAGACATGTAGAAATAAATAGTCAGACGCAGATACAGTCTTAAGACAGATATGTAGAAATAAATAGTCAGACGCAGATACAGTCTTAAGACAGACATGTAGAAATAAATAGACGCAGATACAGTCTTAAGACAGACATGTAGAAATAAATAGACGCAGATACAGTCTTAAGACAGATATGTAGAAATAAATAGTCAGACGCAGATACAGTCTTAAGACAGATATGTAGAAATAAATAGTCAGACGCAGATACAGTCTTAAGACAGACATGTAGAAATAAATAGACGCAGATAGTCTTAAGACAGACATGTAGAAATAAATAGACGCAGATACAGTCTTAAGACAGATATGTAGAAATAAATAGTCAGACGCAGATACAGTCTTAAGACTGACATGTAGAAATAAATAGACGCAGATACAGTCTTAAGACAGACATGTAGAAATAAATAGACGCAGATACAGTCTTAAGACATCTGATATGTAGAAATAAATAGTCAGACGCAGATACAGTCTTAAGACAGAAATGTAGAAATAAATAGTCAGACGCAGATACAGCCTTAAGACAGACATGTAGAAATAAATAGTCAGACGCAGATACAGCCTTAAGACAGACATGTAGAAATAAATAATCAGACGCAGATACAGTCTTAAGACAGACATGTAGAAATAAATAGTCAGACGCAGATACAGTCTTAAGACAAATATGTAGAAATAAATAGACACAGATACAGTCTTAAGACAGATATGTAGAAATAAATAGTCAGACGCAGATACAGTCTTAAGACAGATATGTAGAAATAAATAGTCAGACGCAGATACAGTCTTAAGACAGATATGTAGAAATAAAAAGTCAAACACAGATACAGTCTTAAGACAGATATGTAGAAATAAAAAGTCAAACACAGATACAGTCTTAAGACAGATATGTAGAAATAAAAAGTCAAACACAGATACAGTCTTAAGACAGATATGTTGAAATAAATAGTCAAACACAGATACAGTCTTAAGACAGATATGTTGAAATAAATAGACGCAGATACAGTCTTAAGACATATATGTTGAAATAAATGGTCAAACACGGATACAGTCTTAGACATATATACTGAAATGAAAAATCAGACGCAGGTATCGTTTTAAGACAGATATGTGGCAACAAACAGTCAGAGAAAGGTAGTCTGCAAGCAAGTTCTATGAGAAGAACAATCACATTGAAACACGTCGCTTACCTTCTGTGCGGGAGTCAGCCCCGGTTGGGGAATTCCCTTCTCTCTGTCGCGGAAAGGCACGAGCACCTGTCCTGGAACCATCACATTCTGTCAGGGAGAAAACAGGATATACGTTAGTAGACATTTTACAGAGAGAAGATAGTGTAGGTCAGTAGACAGTTTCAGAGAGAAGACAGTGCAGGTCAATAGACAGATTTCGAGAGAAGATAGTGTAGGTCAGTAGACAGTTTCAGAGAGAAGATAGTGTAGGTCAGTAGACAGTTTCAGAGAGAAGATAGTGTAGGTCAGTGGACAGTTTCAGAGAGGAGATAGTGTAGGTCAGTAGACAGTTTCAGAGAGAAGATAGTGTAGGTCAGTAGACAGTTTCAGAGAGAAGATAGTGTAGGTCAGTAGACAGTTTCAGAGAGAAGATAGTGCAGGTCAGTAGACAGTTTCAGAGAGAAGATAGTGCAGGTCAGTAGACAGTTTCAGAGAGAAGAAAGTGTAGGTCAGTAGACAGTTTCCGAGAGAAGATAGTGCAGGTCAGTAGACAGTTTCACTGAGATCTGAGGATATAGGTTAGTAGATTTCAAACACTGACTGTGCACCCAAAGTAGACATGTCTGTGAATAACACAACGCATATTTGTCAACAAAGAGACTCTTATCAAATCATCTCCTTCGATAACTCACATCCAGCGGCCTCCTTAGATGACTCAAAGCCCAATCGACGGTGACAAAATATGTCTAAAACATCTAGGGGAAACATTTGACTAGCCCAGGTATGACCCCAGACAGACCATTTGTGCTGTGATGAACTGAATAAAGGTCTGATTACATAGTAATTTGCCTAAATCCTAGCACCTAACATTTCAATACACCACCACAAAGTTGTCTGCCATCCCTCATTACGTGCCAGAAAACAAATCAGAAGAGTGTTTTTTGTTTACCTGGCATACAATAATTTCAGAACAATGAAGAAATTAGAACAATATCTGGATAGCCACTGGTATCAACAGTTAGAACAATATCTGGATAGCCACTGGTATCAACAGTTAGAACAATATCTGGATAGCCTCTGGTATCAACAGTTATATCAGAAAACCACCAAGCCCGGCATAAGACGACTGCTTTATTATGGACAGATCAAAAAAGATCATTATCCTTCGCCTCAGAAAGACCACAACAGATTATGCAACCACATGTATGCGAAATTTAAGATAGGCGTTTCAGCCATGTCCACCTGTGGAAAGTTGCCCCAGACAGTAGAATATGTACTCCAGGACTACACAGAATATGACGCATTAAATGGCAAACCTTTTGGCCAGAAAGAACAACAGTGGAACGTAAACTCTTTGGACCACTGAAGAATCTAAAAATTAACAGTGACATCTATACGAGACAAAATTGATGATGTAGACAACTGATTTCAGGCGAACGAAAGAAGAAGGCGAAGAGTTATATGGAAAATAAGATGACCATCATCAAACTGAATTGACCAAGTTAAACTGCTACCTAGTAGCTAGCCTCTCCTAGATATTATTGGTTATAATTGTGGCTCCTTTTCATGATCTGATTTCATTGTGCGTTTCTTGGTGTTGTAGCTCCCATGTCCCTCGGAATAGGTTTCTGCGTGTTTTTTGTACTGGGCATATCATGAGGAGAAACGGACCGAGAATTACTAGACACGTTGATTCCAATTCATTTTAAGAAAAAAAATCACAAAAACTCAACCACGTTCAACCTGCTGCTAGCTAACTGAAGCTGCCAACAGTTTCCGGCTACATTTGTGGTCTTGTTTATTTGCGTCACTTTCGTGGCTAAAGTTCAGGTATTTGCGCCGTCTCTGGGCTTAATGCTTCTTTCCTCCATAACAGACCGCTCATTCCCTGTCCTGTTGTCAAATGTGTTCTTCATGCCCTTCCATTTCTGATGTTTCCTCCTTGGTTTTAGCTCCTTCTGATTTGGCCAGGCGTATATCGTAGGAGAGCGAGCTTCTCAACATAACGTCCTTTGGACCACCATTTATTTATTTTTTTTAAATTTTGAGTATTTTACTTTGAAGAAAAGTACTGAAAACAGTTTTTGGTTTTGGATAAATCGGAAATGTGAAAATATTCCGCGTGTGACCATAGAATCTGCGTGTTGTTTGTACTAGGCTTATGAGGAAAAAATGGACGGAGAATCACTAGACACTTTAAACAAGGAAATAAATCGACTGCGGAAACGAGGACGTACAAAGAGATACCCTAAGACGAACGTTGATGAAACAAGCTAAAGGGGGCGGTCTGGTTTCTATCCATGATTTTGAAAAGATAATAGTCCCGGTGTAAGTTGCGGGGGCCCATTATAAGGGGGGGGGGGGCAAGAATAGATACACTGCCTCCCACAAGCATGTCCTAATAGTCGACTAACTGGGGTGTCGCGCGCCCACGTGGGTAAATACACTGATATAGTGAGGGTGTGGGTTTGATCCTTAACAATGCCCACCCACGTGAGAAACTGGACTATTATCTAAGCTATGTTGATCCTAGACAGTGCTGGATAGCCAAGAAAACAGCGAGTGGCTCGTTCCATGAAATGAAAGTTGCTGTACTTGTATCCACAGGAGAAGGAGAAGGGATAGATAGATATCTGGATACACCCACTGTGATATAATCCAGGTGCTCAGTTAACCCCTGCGACTGGTCTCCTCTCCTGGCATTACTTAAAAGCCCCCATCAAGTGATTTAAATATTTGTTAGCTGAAGTAAACTAATATGCACAAAGACACTTGAACCTAAGTACACAATTTACTCAACTATGTTTAAACATCAAAAAGATTTATTTAATAAATCTGACTAAAATAAAATGAACTTGTTTAGGCTAGTAGAGTTGGGATGATGTTATAGATGACATTAAAGTTGTACATAACTTAGCTCATCAGGACAGTTCTCGGCTTGAGACCCTGCCTATCTTTTCCAGTTTGTCGTCCTCACTGCTTTCTGCAGGTCGTTACACTCGACGGTCGGCAAATAATGGATGCCTACTAGTCCCTGCCCAATGTGGGAACTGGAAAAATGAAACCACGATGCCAAAAGTTCTGTCTCAAGCTTAGGTTAAGCCCAACAGATGGCATGTGCTCGACAGGATCTCATTTACCAGACCTATAGTTCACCCCTTTATAACTTTTATCAAGCTCCTCCTACATTACGCCTAAAATCATTCTCATTAAGGGATATCACAGCTCCTCCCTTGTGGGTGTATATTCACTGTCAGTCAGTGACTGTACAACAATTGTTTGAATTCCCACGCTAGAATCTCCTGGTCAATTCATCTGACAGAGCAAATAGGACAAGTCACACCTCTGGCCTACTTCACCGCGTCATCACAATAAAATCCGACTTTGTCAATTCTTCTGCCAACACTTTCCGCTCACTGTGTCAATAGTGACCGTCGGACCGGCACTCCAGTTTAGGTAACCTCAGGGGGAATTAAACACAATTAGCCGGAGTTAGCTGCTCCTAAAAGTTCTGGCTAGGAGATAAAATTTCTGACACCAACAGATGGTGTGCAAATCTCCAGTCAGTAAGTCTGCTTGGTCAGTCTTATCTCTGTACCTTAACATTTAACGTCTGGGAAAAAGTTTTAGTGTGTGATATCGCCAACATCCCAGGAGAATTAAATGCTTGTTCATTTCGCCTACTTACAAATAAAGAATGTATCCAAATCCTATTTTCCTGTATACTTTCAAAATACAAAGAAATAAAAGTAGGTTAAGGAAAGACCTTCTGAAGTCACCGAGCGTATTGTCACAGAGCCCTCTCCCTTAAGTTCGGTCACCTGACCGCACATCAGCACGCTTCTGTGGCTTCCAAGAATTTCAAGTCCTCCTTAGCATAACTGCCCATAAGATTTTCTGTTTTCCAGTATTCTTTATGGCAGTGGGAATTCCTGCACTCGTCTGCAGATATCCCATGTCCCTTTCATCCAGGATAATTCAATACTGTCATTGATCCTTGGTATTGAGCGGGTATTCCAAGCAGTCGCTCGGTAATGTCCCTTTGTCCCGGAGGTTCCTCCTTTCCATCGGATAATCAAAGATCCATGCC